>JAHBMJ010000261.1:0-2500 GCA_018398765.1 Chromera velia | reverse complement strand
TCTCGATGGGTGTTTCTTTCTTCCCTTGACCTGTTTTGTCCCTTCTTCTTTCCTTGACCTGTTTTGTCCCTGCTTCTTTCCTGGTTCTGGTAGTCTGGCGTCCACTCCCCGACTTTTCTCTTTGCCAGCTTCTCTCTTTACACTTGCTTGCTTGCCTGCCCTCGTCGTCTTCCCGCCTCTCTTCTCCCCACATCTCACTGAGAACATGCCAGACAGACAGAAACCCCCAGGCACAGATAGTCAGAAAGATCGAACGAAATCTTCTCCGTTCTTCCTTCCAAAAATAATGAGGAGATGTGAAAGAAAAGAAAAGAATGTGCTTTTATCCTTTCTTCCCGTCTCTCCGACTGCACTTGCACACCTTTCATTTTGAAGCTGTTCGATGTCATATTTCAGATGCTGTTTTTCGAGTTCCAGACTCCGGAATAACATGTCGTCCTTGCCGCGCTGCAAAAGGAATACAAGAAAGTCAACAAGGAGCAAGGCACAGCAGCAGACGCGTTGAACGGAAGGGCGAGAGTTCAAAACCGCCTCTCTGTCTGTCCGAAGGACTCATATCAGACAATCGATGTATAATAAATGAAGATGAATGGACTGAAAAGGGGACCGGTTATGGACGAAGGTGGTCAGACAGAGAGAAGAGAGAGAGAGAGAGAGAGAGAGAAGGGAGAGAGAGAGAATCGCGCACTAGGCAATAATGAATCGGGGTGTCTTTTCCCATTCTATTCCCTCCCTTTTTCTTGCCACCCACTCTCCCGCTCCGTCACTCTCTCTCTCACTCTCTCTCTCTCTCGCTCTCTCTCTCTCTCTCGCTCTCTCTCTCTCATTCTTCGGCAGCAATGAACTGCTCTGTTCAGGCAAAAACTGTGGAGGGCATTTTTCATTTCACAAGCAGCTTCTCGTCCTTCCCGGATCAGTCGAAGGTGGGTAAGGAAACTTGATTCCTCACATTCTTGACTCACTCACCATGGTTTGTAGCTCGGCCACTTGATATTGTAGCTCGGCCACTTTACCTTTATGCTCACTCGCCTGATCTAGTAACAATGCGTTGAGCTTTTGCAGCTGCTGGCGCAACCGTTCGACTTCCTCTGCACAAAATAACAATCAATTCAACAACGCATGAATTGATAGAACGCAAGCAAGGACACTCAGTTGACTGCAAGCCGCGTGGTGTTGAATCTCTCTCACAGCATGTTCCTCTCCTTTCCCTTTTCATCCAATGTGGATTCTCTCACGGCATGTTCCTCTCCTTTTCTCTTTTCATCCAATATGTATTTACGGCCCATCGTTTGTTCATCTCAACGGAAAGAGAACAAAAGTATCTTTGGTGGCCATGAGAGAGCTACACACCGGCTCAGAGATGTGCAAGCACAGCAAAACAAACAAAAACATTTACGCTATACAACGACGGGCACCCACTCCCTCTTCTGCCTGCAGACAGACCCGAAGAAGAATCCGCATCGCCGCCCCCTGCCCCCTCCCCCCTCGGGATGCCTATTGTGCCGAATCTTAAGACAAGCTTAATGTCTGCAGGGGGAGGAAATGTGCAGAGTCAACGCCTAGCAGCACAGGGTGAAGTGTTGGTACGCAGTCTTGTCAGAGGAGACTGCTTGCTTACAGATACGAAAAAGCGGCAGGAGACGGGAAGGTTGGAGCAAGAAGGCCTTTTGGGCATGGGGCAAGATTCTTCCCGTCTCTGTTTTCCCATCCATCTTCCATGTTTTCGACAGATGTCAAATACGACCTCACAAACTCCCGTTCTCCCCCTTCTTTTTTGTTGAAGCACCCATTGCTTGACACCCCTTCAGACAGGACCCCCCCCTCCACATTCTCCTCTGCATAGCTTACATTCATTCATGAGAGCCTCGTAGGGTTTCGTGGCTTCGTCTCTCTTCCTGAGGCCCTCCAAGAACGCCCTCTTCCAGCCGCTCTGCGGGGCATGGGGCCGGGGGCTGTCCCCGTTGTACATTTTCTTTCCGAAAGCTTTTTGGAGACTGGAACGATTTAACAGGATCTGTGAAAAAGGACAGACTGAAGCGATTTTTCTCCTCAAATTATTTCAGTCTCCATACGCTTGGAGGGAAGCCATTCTTTTCGAGTACTACGCGTCTCGTCTCGTCGGTCTGTTGCTCTTGGAGAGAATGGTGTGATCGCGATGAATGTCTTGAACAAGGACGCTTTGCTTGCATGTACAGTCGCGTTCTCATTACCACACAACCGCAATCAGCTGCAGGACCACAATCATCGTCCTGTCAGATCGGAGAGGTCTAGCTGTGCTCTGTTCGACAGGGTCGTGTAACATGTCGTCAAAAAAAAAAAAAAAAGAAAAAAAAAAAATAAGCGAGAATTGGCTTTAATTTTTTTTTTTTTTGCTGTACGTGATACCCTTAGACCTAGCCATAGATTGAACATTGGATTCATAGACCTCACATTCCCGTTGTTTGACTCCTATTTTGACTCAACTAGCTAATGACTCAACTACAAGAAAAGTTTCCTTCGG
>JAHBMJ010000260.1:39735-53412 GCA_018398765.1 Chromera velia | reverse complement strand
GGGGGGGGGGGGGGGGGGGGGGGGGGGGGGGCGAAAAGAGACGGGAGAGAGTTCTGCTGAGGGGCTTGCCGCTTGTCTTCGCACGTACAAACAAGCACAGATGCACACAAATATGCTTGTGTGTGTGTGTGTGTGTATGTGTGTATGTGTGTGTGCAGGTCACAGCATGGGAGTGTACACAGTGCGATGGAACCCCTTTCACGAGAAGATTTTCATCTCTGCATCTGCCGACTGGACGGTCAAACTTTGGGACCATACCCAAAGAGCTCCCGTGATGGCGTTCGACCTCGGCCAGGCAGTCGGGGACTGTGCCTGGGCCCCCTACTCGTCGACGGTCTTCGCAGCGATCTCGGCAGATGGGGTCGTGAAAGTTTATGACCTTCACGAGAACAGACACGAACACATATGCGATCAAAAGGTATGTTTGTTGCTCTCTTTCTCTCTATGTATATCACACACATACACACACACTCAATACTTACACACACACACACACACACACACACACATTTTACAGAGAAAAGCGAGCCAAGGACGGAGACCATGAAAAGGTGTGCCCCTGCCTGTGAGTGAGGAAGAAGAGGAGGGAGAAAAAAGTCGAACGATCTGTTGTGTCGATTCTCTGTGAGGGATTCACAACGGGAGAGAAAACTCTCTCTCCCTCTGATTGTGTACGGTGCGCACGTCGTTTCTTTGCCTGTGTCTCATTATATGCACCCAACTCTCTCTCTCTCTCTCTCTCTCTCTCTCTGTGTGTGTGTGTGTGTGTGTGTGTGTGTGCCTGCCTGCCTGCCTGCCTGCCTGCCTGCCTGCCCTGCAGGTTGTGAAGAAGGCCAAGTTGACTCACGTGGTGTTCAGCCCGACCTACCCGATCCTGTTGGTGGGAGACGACCGAGCTGGCGTGAACTGTTTGAAACTTTCACCAAATCTTCGAAAGAAGGCGGTCAGTGGATCTTTTTCTTTCAGACATGTACGGTATGAAAGATCCCAAAAATGCTCCGAGTGCTTTTGTAAGAAAATCAAGAAAGCAGAACAAAAGGGAATGCAAACGTGTTCACAGTCCGCACGGTATTCAGTTGCGCATGCTCTGAGAAGCGTTTAAAGCAGAGGCACGACGACTCAATGCGGTGCAACGGCAGTACACCTTCCTGCATGAAAAAGTTGTGTAGACATTAGGATTTGGTGTAAATTTTGTATGGAAGCAGAAACCGTTCAAGGAGGGACACGACGACTCGACGCCGGACAGCGAGTTGCAGATCGCCAAAATGGATCACCTGATCGAAATGGTCGGTCGGTCAGTCGGAGGATGAGCATTCGAGTGGAGGGGGGGTGAGGGGGAAGGAGGAAAGGACGGGCGTTGTGACAGAAACGAAGAAAAGAAAGGAGGCTGAATAGGAGAAGGCAAAAAGTGAATCTGCCACAATGAGGAGCCTTGTCTGCAGCAGACAGCATAACAGAAAGAGATACAGATTTCCTGGGAGCAAACTGCTTAGTTGACAATGTGCGTGTCCGTGTGTGTGTGTGTGTGTGTGTGTGTGTGTGTGTCGAAATTCATTTTGCTGTCCCCTTCACGGCATCTTTATGCATGCAGGTCTCTGAGACGGTCAAACTCGACGATGAGTGAGGATCTCTTTGTCCTGCTGCCTGTTTCATCTATTAGATGAGGTACGTGGATTCGAAAGTTCACACACTCATTGATGCATCGGCTGCAGATAGGGGGAGAAGCGTGTCGTCCTTTTGTTTTCTCCATATTCATGCCTTTGTCTGCCTGTGTAAAAAATGAGGGGTGTGTCTGTGTGTGTGTGTGTGTGTGTGTGTGTGTATGTATGTCTGTCTGTCTTTCGGGAAAAAAGGAAGAGAAAAGGAAAGAAAAGACGATGTTATCTATCTATCTATCTGTCTGTCTGTCTGTCTGTGAATCTCACCTTTCGGGCCCCCTATCCATGTTGCTCGATCGTTTGTTTTGTTCTTTCGTCTTTGTTCTTTCGTCTTTGCTCTTTCTTTCTTTCTTTCTTTGAAGGGAGAAGAAGAAAAATATAGTCTGTCTGTGTGCGTTTGCGTGTGTTCGCGTTTACCTGTACATGTCTGAGTCGCGAAGCTCCTTTTTCGAACTGCAATGTTCGAACTGCCTGCCAACCTGCCTGCTTGATTGATTGATTGAGTGAGTCAGGGGTTGATTTCCACTCCCTCCCTTGCTTGCGTGCATTTATTCTATTTCATTGCAGTCGATTGAATGCCGGCTTTGGCTCAACCTTTCTGAACGATTAGAGTTGTAGGGAGAGCAAGGGAGGGAAGCGGGGAGGAAAAGGCCGTCGGGTGGGGAGGAGGGAGGATGTCGACTTCCGATTCGCTCAGAGGAGTTGGGATGACTGTCGACAGACGACAGCTCGATCCGTGGTATCGTTTCGTTCGTTTCGTTCCCTTTCTCCTTTCCTTCTTTCTTCCTTTCTTCCATCTGGCCTCTGCGAGTGAGGTGCTGACTGTCTTTCCCCCTTCTTGTTCGCCAACTTTCTCTCTGCCAGCTGCGTGAAAGAGAATTCGACCGAGACCATCTCCTTTTGCTTCGCCCGCCTCCCTTCTTTCGTTTGAAGCTTTGCCAGACGTCAGGATCGGAAGGAGGGGGAAATTCTGTGCAGAAAAAAGAACGTACAGCGAAGGAGATGCAGTCTTGTCTGGGAAAAAGGCAGGAATTAAGCGGGAAAAAACAATATACAAGAAGAAAAGACTATATTGTGAATAAACTGTGGTTTTTTTATGAACATGGATGTTTTTTGCATAATTAATGCTATAAGGTTAATGTCAGAATGTTTTAATCATACCAGGTATAATGTCCATCTATGAATTGAATTAATGTAGTTAAAGTCTATTAAAGCTGGTGAGTTTATAAAAGGATTTATATAGATTTATCATTTATACAGTTTAAATTATGATCAAATTCTATTAAATTCGATTAATTTAAACATGCTTAAGCAGTTATGACATGATGGGATTCTATATTCCAGAAATCCCCGCGGTCCACTGCCAGATATCGGCTTGCAGTGATGCATCAGTATGTGTTGAACTGTAAGGAAATATAAGGAAATCATCGAAATGGCCCCTGCACGAACCGAGCCCGCTGGTCGCGGGCACGGCGGGCCCGGCCCCCCGGCGGCGGCGGGTGTTGCCTTCATTTGCCTTGATTCTTGACAAATTGAGATCGGTCTGCATGTGTGTGTGTGATGTGTGTGTGTGTGTGTCGTCGGGAGACTCCGTCCACATTCCGTCTGTTTTCTTCTCCTGACTGTCACATGAAGAAGAGCCCTCCTTTGCCTGTTGGTTTACAGAGTGCTGCACAGATTTTTTTCTCTCCCTTGCCGTCTCTCTTGTTTGTGGACAACTGAATCCATTCCTCCTTCTTCTATCTCGTGCGCATCGGTGAACGCACCGGAATAGAGCTGGCAAGTGAACAGGAATTGGAATTTCCGGTCGCGCGGCTGTGTGCAAAGGCTGTACAGAAAGAAAGAGAGCAGCAGTGGAAAGGAACATGGCGAGTGGAGGTGACACCACCATGTTGGCCGAGAACGGCGACTACACGAAGCTGCGGGACCTGCTGGAGAAATATCACGACCACCCGATCGTGCAGAGTGCCCTGCACCCTCCGGAGACGCAGAAGGACTTCAGGAAGCATCTGGGGAAGCACATCCGCTCCATTGAAGAGCAAATGCACAGGATGGAGAGCGAGGTCGTATCCCAGTATCTGAAAAGTTCGGACTCTCTGTTGGCGTTGCACAGAGAGGCCGCGAATTGTGAGACGATTCTGTCCAAAATGGAGGATTTGCTTTCGGATTTCCAGAAAGATCTCACCGGGATCTCATCTCAGATACGAAAGCTGCAGACCGACAGCATGACGATGAACATCAAACTTCAGAACAGAAAATCGGCCCACGAGGTCCTCTCTGCCTATCTTGACCAGATTGTCGTCACCCCCCAGCTGATTAAGACCATCTGCGACGGTGAAGTGAATGAGAGGTACTTGGAGGCCCTGGAGGAGTTGACCAGGAAGCTCGAGCACGCACGTCAACCAGGCATGCAGGAGCACCCTGCTTCTGCCGCCTCGGTTCCTGAGTTAGAGAAGCTGGAGAGCAAGGCCGTGGCGCGAGTGCGCGACTTTCTGGTCGCACAAGTCAATCTTTTGAAGAAGCCTCGGACGAACATTCAGATTATCCAGCAGAATGTGCTTCTCCGATGCGCGGCCTTCAACCACTTCCTTGCAGAACACCACCCCCCGAGCTTCGACGCGGTGAAGCAAACGTACACGGGGACGATGTCCAGAATCCTGCAGGGACAGTTCAAGACCTATGCTCTCTCTCTTGGAAAGCTGAACTTGGATACCGCGCCCACAAAGACAGACCTGCTGGGGGCTCCAGAAAGCGGCATCCCCGCAGGGGCCACGCTGGGCGGATTCCTCGGACTGTCGAAACCGTCGGCAATCCTCCAGAGTAGAGGCAACGTTTTCAGGTAGGCACGCAGTTTTCTGTTTTGAAGTCTGTGTGCATGGTGTTGCGATCTGTTTGCTTGTTCATCCCATCGCGGTACAGCCATTCTTTCTTTATGCTGCTGTCCACCTTCATTGATGTTTCCCTCTCATCTACCCTTACTGGCTTCAGTCACCTTTTCCTACCTGTTCTCTGTCTTCGAAGGGAAGGGAAGGGAAGGGGGTGAAGGGAAGAATACAAGAGCGCGGCGTTTGTCTCCAGAGTCCCCTTCTGCGTTTGCCTGCCTGCCTGCCTGCGTGTCTCTGGCCGGGCACTGTGTGATGCTGAAGAGTTTCTCACTTCGATTACTTCACTCCTTCCATCCCCTCCCTTCTCCCTTCTGCCTGCCTGCCTGCCTGCAGCATGGCTGGACGGGACTCTATCCTGGATGAGATCGCGCATGAGAGTCCCCCCGTGGTCCCGTCAACTCAGAGCGTGGCAGGAAGGAAACTTTATCATGAACAGCTCTTCAGGTAAACAAAAGAGAGAGAAACACCCGCACTCTAACTGTCCATTCATGTTCGTCCGGTGTCATCAGTGCTCTTACGATCAAGAGCTGCACGGGCGGTGCTTCTTTCCAGCGGGGCCTCTCTCTCTTTCTCTCTTTCTCTTTCTCTCTCTCTCTTTCTCTCTCTCTCTCTCTCTCTCTCTCTCTCTTTCTCTCTCTCTTTCTCTCTCTCTCTCTCTCTCTCTCTCTCTCTTTCTCTCTCTCTCTCTCTCTCTCTCTCTCTCTCTCTCTTTCTCTCTCTCTCTCTCTCTCTCTCTCTCTCTGTGTGTGTGTGTGTGTGTGTCTGTCTGTCTGTGTGTGTCTCTGTGTCAGTTTTTCTTTCGCTTCTCCAATTCTCGGATAACATGTCGATCGACAGAAAAACAAACAGCCAGACAGACAGACAGACATGCATACAAAGGAACATCCCAGCGGACAAAAATACAAATTGCAAACACACACACACACACACATACAGACACACAGACACACAGACACACACACACACACACACACACGCACACACACACACACACACACACACGCACACACACACACACACACACACAGAGAGAGAGAGAGAGAGAGTCCGGCGGGCGGGCGGACAGACAGATCAACAAGCAAAAGAACAGCAGACAAAGGGAACGGGCTTTTTCAGAATTTCATCAGCTCATGTGGTTTTCGTCTTCTTGTCAGTGTCGACACTTCTTCGATGAGAATCTATCTGTCCTTGTCTCAAAGAGAAACGCCCGAACGCACAGAGGGTACCTAGTTTGCCTGTCTATCCGTCGGTTTGTTTTGTACAGCGATTTGCGTCTCTCTCGTCTGCTCTGTTCCTCCTTATCAGCATTTTGTTGGACGGATTTGTGTGTTAGAATGCTTTTCTCTTCTCTTCTCCCGCTCTCCGGTTCTCTTCTCTGCTTTATGTTTTCTTTTCTTCTGATCTCTGCAGGGCTGAGCAGGTCCTTCTTGCCGACACGGCGACGAGTGAGACCCAATTTCTTCGTCCCTTTTTCGGAGTGACGGGACAGGCGCTCTCTGAGGTCTTCCAGCTGGTTATGGGGAGGTCTCTCCAGGCGTCTCTAGAGTCTTTGGAGAACTTTCTGTTCGGGTGCCACGACGCTCTCTGCCTTCTGCTGATGCTGCGCGTTGTGGAGGGAACGAGGTCGGTCGGTCGGCCTACCTTTCTTGGTCTTGTCCGATCTTTACTTTCCTTGTGTGTTGATGCTGTTGTTTTTCACGCACATTTGAAAGTGGGGGAGCGGGGGGGGGGGCTCATTCTCTCTCTCTCTCTCTCTCTCTCTCTCTGTCTCTCTCTCTCTCTCTCTCTCTGTGTGTGTGTGTGTGTGTGTGTGTGTGAGTGTGTGTGTGCATATATTTGCTTGTAAATGCATATGTGGACGCATGCGTGCGAGGGGGAGCATGTGTTTGTGCCTGTGTGGGGGGGGGGGCGCGGAGGCGGAGGAGGGCTACTGTCTAGAATCCCATCCATTTTGTTGCTGCACTCCTCATTTTGCTCAAACATTGTGTGCCGAAAGAGGCTCTAACAGCCTTGCTAGCGCTCTGTTCTTCTCTGACTGACGCACTCTACTTACGTTGGTTTTGTGTTGCACCTGTGTGTGTCCCTGCATGAATGAATGAATGGCGGCCATGCAGACACACTCTGGCAAAACGAAGAATTGACGTCCTCGCCGGATACCTTAAGCAAGTGGAGGTCGGTGGGTCATCCAATTAATTATATACATGCATACAAGGTTTATGACTTCCTGAGAAGATGCTTAAAGCAACTTTGGGCCAATGAGAAAGTCCATCAAGATGACGCTTTGAGAACCTTGTTTTTTTTCAAGCAAACTTGTTTTCTCATTCGGTCCGCCCCCCTCTGAAATGAAAATTATTATTAGTTTGGTCAGCCTTCGTTCTTCGAGGCTGGCTCTGTTGCTGCCCTTCCTTATCACAGAAACGCACCCCCCTAAGCGAAGAAAATACTGAAGTTCCAATCGACTCTCTCTCGGGGTACGGAAAGGAACACCTTTCATTTCATTCATTCCCCTCTTTCGTTCGTTGGCCCTCAACCGCAGGCAGCCCCTTGGGAGCCCCTCCAGAATCCAAACCTCCAGAGACAGATTTGTAGAGATCAATTTTGTGTAGGGAATTCACATACGTGTATGCATATACATCCATGCCCAGGCATCCATACACATCCATCCTTGCATTCACACACACCTTCAGGCCCTGGTTGAGCCCAGGTTCCGGCTCTGTCTCCAGCGACACGCTGCGTCCCTCGGTCAGGCCTCCACTCCCTCGACGGTCAAACAGCTCTTCCCACAGGCCACAGCGCAGGGGCCCATGCGAAGTCACCCACACTTTGTCTCGAGGAGAGTCGCAGAATTCCTCGCAGCTCTCCAGGCACTCAGTGCGCCGCTGGAATTTCCCTCCGCCTCCACCTCTGGAAGGGAAAGGGAAGTTGGAGGGCTCTCTCCCCTGCCACCGCCGGCGGCGGGAAGGGACAGGGAGAGACCCCCTCCCACCCCCCAGTGGCAAGCCCCGATGTTGACGGCAGTCCTGACTCTTGGCACTGCTTATGAACAGCTTGTCATGGTCAGTGGGTCAGAAGACTCTTGGCTTGCCCCCTGCTTTTCTCAGGCACTCGGCATGTCCGTGTGTTTGGGCCAGATGAAGCAACTGCTCTCATCGGAATTGAGTTTTTTCCATCCATTTTCTGCCACAGTGTCTTTGATTTTCTGTCGTTGACTTCTCCGTCAACTGTTCTCACCGGACCCCAACCAATCAACGGTCTCTTCTTTTCTTTTTTCGTCTTTGGTCTTTCCTTATCAGCGTCGCTTTGCGTGCTCTGAATGCTCTCCGCAGATTCAGTTCCGCACGTACGAGTCTATTTTTGCGAAAGTGAAATGATGGAAGAAAAGCCGTACAAACACACAATGCTTCGTGCATGATGAATTTGAATCGGTCAGTCACGCATTGTCCCGGTTTCTGTCTTTTGTTCGAGTGGCCCTGAAAAAGATGATGTTAAAGAAAGCGAAACGCATAGTGCATCCATGCAGACGCTGTCCTCCGAGCTCTCGAATGTGCGGGATCGCGAGGTGTTTGTGATCAACAATGTCGATCTGGTCATTTCGGTGTTGGAGGAGAGAAGGAGAGACAAGTTGGAGAAGCACGCTGACAGCAGAAACAGAAGAACATCTGTGGACGGCCCACTTTCACCCACACTAGCTAGATCCTCCCCGCCTCTTCCAAGCGGTCCGTCTTCCTCTTCCTCTTCTTCTGCGGTAGCCGCGGCGGCGGCAAGAACGACTAGTCCACTGTGGGGAGGGGGGGGGCGGCCGCCCCCGCCTCCACCCCCTCCTTCAGGCGAACCCGCTTCTTCCTCTAGCTCTTCTTCGTCGACTGCCTTTGTTGGAGGTGAACCGTCATCCTCCTCTTCTTCTGCTTTCGGAACAGTTCTGCAGCGGTGAGTTCGTCTGTCGTTGTGAAGAGAGAGACAGAGAGAGGGAGAGAGAGTTCTGTTTTCGCAACTCTTTTTTTCGCATTGTTCATCCCTCCACCCTTCTCTTCTCTGCATGAGCCGATACTATTCAAAATAATTTCGGTCCGTTGTGAGTCTTCGTGAACCTCCACAGTGTCTCTTCGTTTCTTCTATTTTCTTCACCCCGTCGTCCTCCCCCTTCTCCACCCAAAACAAAACAAATGGCTGGCTTAATGTTTGTGTCTTGTTTTGTCTTGTCTTGTCTGTCGCATCCTTGTGTATGTGTCGCCATGTCAACACGATCGGCAACACGATCAGATCATGTACGTACATCCATCGCCCGTTCTTCGTCTATGTCTTCAGTCCTTGTCGCTCTTTTCTTTCTTTCTGGAAGCTAGAGTTGAATTTCAAGAAGAGATGAGTGCAAGAAGAGAACAAAACTTCTTCCTTTTTCGATTCCTGTCTGATCGATGCATGCGTGCATAAGAGAGGGCCCCCCTTTATATATCCATGCATGCAGTCTTGAAACACGACTCCGGGAGCAGGTCGGGCTGTTCGTTGAAGCTCTCCTAGAGAAGAGAATGAAGGACCTGATCGCGTTCGTGAAGAAGAAGGAGGCACTTGGAGAACAAGAAGAAGGAGGGGAAAAGGGGGGAGGAGGGGCTCCGTCAGATTTGGAGACCAGGCAAATGGAAAGACTGGTCGGTCGGTCGGTCTGTTGCCTGCATGTCGGATGCATCAAGGCTTGCATGCATTTGTCCTCCACGCATGGCTTTATGTGTGTGTAAGTTTGTCTCGAGCTCCGTGAGACGTCGCCCTGCAGCAGTCAGTTGGAATGAATGGAAGAAAGTGTTGTCGGTTGACCGCCCGAGCTCCGTTTCTTTGTACATCGCAGAACTGCATGTGTGTGTGTGGATCAATCGGAGTGTTAATTGTCCATTCGCTCTCTTGCATGAGATGAGATGCGAGTGAGTCTTCTGTCAGCAGCCCCTTGAACGAACCGAAAGCTCCCCGCCCTCGCGCCTTCTCTGTATCGGTTGTTTATCCTTCTAGCCCCTGTCTCTCGATGCAGAACGCTGCACCGCAACTATGCAAAAGATGGTACATGAATTCACATCTTGTGAATCAAAATTCACATCGTGTCCATCAGAAAATAAAAAGAAAAAGAAAAGACAGACCAACGCGTCAGCCTTCTGAGGTTGACGTGGAGGGTCTTTCTTATCTTTGCCTGAGTATCAAAAGACTCGAATACTCAAGCATAGCTTGGCTGCATCACCTTCTCATTTGTTTGCATGCATGCAGGTGCGCATGTTCGCTGCCGACTGGCTGAAGGCAATGGAGGAAATCCAGAAAGAAGTGATGGGAGCGTTCACGAACTTCAACTGCGGGGCCAAAATCCTCAAACAGGTCCTGACCGAGCATGAATGTGGCAGGAATTGTTGCTCTTCGTCGTGTTTATGTGTACTTGTGCTTGTATGCCCACGTATTGGTGTGCGTCAGTGTGTGTGTCTCTCTCTCCCTCTCTCTCTCTTTCACTCTCTCTCTCTCTTTCTCTCTCTCTCTCTCTCTCTCTCTCTATGTGTGTGTGTGTGTGTGTGTGTGTGTGTGTGTGTGTCTGTGTGTGAGAGAGAGAGAGAGAGCATGTATGTGCCCGTTAGAGCATGCATGCGTGAGCGTGTTTGGCGTGTGCGCGTGTGGGGGTGGGATGGGGTGTCGTGTTTGAATCTTACACGCTGTGTGTCCGCCTTCTGTCTGTCTCTCTGTGCGCGCGCCTGGGTCTGTCTATACGTGTGTGTGTGTGTGTGTGTGTGTGTGTGTGTGTAAGTGTGCGTGTGTGTGTGTGAGTAAGTGTGCGTGTGTGTGTGTGTGTGTGTGTGTGTTCCCTGAGTTCCTGCAGGCGCTTGCCCAGCTGCTTCTATACTATTCACGGTTCCAAAGGATACTGCAGACTGCGCTTCAGTCTGCCCCGTCTCAGCCGGCCTTCTTCAGAGACCTCGTGCCGAACTCGACTCTTCTTTCAGAGATTAAAAAGCACTCGAAAGCTTTCTAAAAGTAAATCGGGAGATTCTCTGACCATGGAATCAAGCATTTCATTACATGCAGAGTAATTTAGTCTAGATTTTAGTGACATCTTTATAAATTAGATTTAACGGTGCTATAAAAACCAAAGGTTAACAAACTGCTAGGAAAACTTAGTGGCAAACTGCCTCGGGCGGTGCAGTAACTCTAAAAACGCAAGTTGAAACGCTCAAAATCGGGAAATGTGCTAGGTAGTGCTACGAAACATGCCAAATGCGATAACATATGATAATGATAATCATAATTTCGGATCGATGATAATTTTTAAATATTTATATTACATTGTGTTCAGGGCCGGAGCCCTAGACCTGTGTGCCAGTTATCTGACGTCCGCTTTGCAAGTTGCCAGGAGTATGAAGGAATTTGGGGTAGGAATATGGAGGAATATGGGACCTCCCTGAACCTAAGTACCACTTGAAAGGTGAAGCCGCATTTTTGGATTAGCTTGAAAGCCCGCACCGCAAATCAAATCAAATCAAATCAAATATAATCAAATTAAACATGGTCACTAGGTGGATCGTTTACAGTATCTTGAAAGGCCAAGTCGCATATTTGGGCAGTGTGTTGATCATCAGTGCTGCTTATGGAGACGGTCTCTTGAAAAATGTATGATGCCGCAAATATAAATCATCTTGATTATATTCTTTGAAGTAATACTTAGGTTCAAGGAGGTTAAACATGGGGTAGGAATATGAAGGAATATATAGGATTATGCAGGAATATGAGATAGGAATCTACAGGTGAAAATCGATAGGAATTTGAATCAAAATTCCTGGTACCTGGAAATTAATATTTTCTTTTATATTCTTACCCCATATTCCTGTATATTCCTTCATATTCCTACCTCATATTCCTATATATTCCTGTATATTCCTTCATATTCCTACCTATCTTTTTTATTAAATTCCTGCTGCCAGGAAATTTTATCTTAATGTTCCTATTTTACAGGAATTTAATTTTTAAATTCCTATTAATTTTGACCTGTAGATTTCTACCTCATATTCCTGCATAATCCTACATATTCCTTCATATTCCTACCCTATATTCCTCCATATTCCTTCATATTCCTACCCTAAATTCCTTTATATTCCTGGTAACTTGCAGGGTGGCAAAAGAAGAGTTACAAGAAAAAAGGCTACCAAAGGGAAAAGAAAGGAAAGAAAGAAGGGGAAACTTTTGATTTAAAGTGTTGATTAAGACAGTGTAGCATGGCATCCTAGAAAATAACAACTTTTCCCTGCCTAACGCAAAAAGTATCTAACTAACTCTGGCTAGAACTCTAGATATAGATAATGATGGCGCATCATAGTCATAGTCATAAATGCATGTTACTGTTATTACACAAACTATTTGAAGTCTATTTCAGCCTAAATTCGATCCAGCCATACATTGCAGGCTAATTTACAGTTTCCCATTTTGGTCGCTCCAATTTATTTTTCTTTATTAATTGGTTAAGTTTTATCAAATTTCAGGAGTAAATCCATCATATCTTGAATTATAGTTGGATATCTGCATCTAGATCTGCATAGTTAGTTCAATTATGAATTGAATAATGAGCAATCATGCTCAGCAATGAAAATATGAAAAAAATGATTAAAGCTAGGATTAAAGTTGCTTGGAGCAGACCTGTTAAAGAGGCTTTGGGACGATTGTGCCGGGTCAGGCCTTTGGCCCGGCGTGCACGCTGGGCGCCGCGGTCTCAAACGCGGGAACAGAGGGCCACACACGCACGTACGTTAAATTTAATAAAACGTGCAGCTAGCGTGTGTCCATGCACGTTCATGCACAGGTTAGATTGCACTTATCTGACCTAGTATCTGACGTATACAAGCTAACACAAGCATGCAAACGGCTCCGGAAAGCCGTAATGGTTGCAATGGTTTGAGCCAGGTCTAGCTGCCGGGTCGGCCGAAGACCCAGCCAAAGACCGGGCGTTTACTATATAAAGCCTAGTGTAAAGCGCCGGGTCTTTAACACCTCTGGTTTGGAGTAACAATGGAGTTACAAAATTATTTATAATAAATTATAGAACAATTTCTAGAATAATTTGGTCTCTAGTTCGGTAACTTCGGCTTTTAGATAAGTAAAATAACTTGAATTTAGTCAAATTTTTAATTGTTCTATAACTTCTATTCTGTCTATTTGGAATGAACATCGACCTATAGAAATGATTACGTACGTACGTTTTATAGCATATACGTGCATATATTTCGTTTCCGTCTCGATGATTTTGTTGCTAGCAAAAGTTTATACAGTTCATTTTTTTCTGACAGTGTCTGCATGGAAGCGCTTGCACAGTTTTTTTTTTTTTTAGTACAAAGCTTTTACTGGCCGTTCCTTCCTTTTTTTGGCCTGCATGCTGGGTTTCTACAGTTCCTTTTCTTCTTGTAAATGCACAGATTACTAGAGTCTCCCCCTTTTTGCATGCCCAGATGCCTACGCGAGTTTCCACATACCTACACCGCTTTCGACCACCCCCCTTCCTGGTGTCAGCACGGATTCTACAGTTTCTTTTTCTTGTGCTTGCATGCAAGGGTCTCCAGGGTCTCGTCACCAAACATTCTTTGTCACGCCACGCCGCACTTGAAACTATAAGAACCACATGATGCAAACCCGACTTGTCAGACAGACGTACCCCTACAGACAGACCGGCCTCTGCAATGTCACGTCATGCATCCCAGTTCATGCAGATCGGAAACACCCAAAGGCCTTCAGACCGTACACATTCGCATGTGCGTGTGCATACGCCTGGTGGGTGTGTCAAATCATTGTCTGAGCTTTTGTCTCAAATTTTTCGGCACGCGGACTCGATCTCTTGGCCGGGTGTATGCACTCCCTCTTTCTCCTTCTCCACCCATCGTCCACTGTGTGTGTGTGTGTGTGTGTGTGTGTGTGACACTGTGTGTGCGTCTGTGTGTGTGTGTGTGTGTGTGTGTGTGTGTGTGTTGCTTCTCGTGTTTTCAAACAAACAGCCAGACAAACAAACAAACAGCCAGACAAACAAACAAACAGACTAACAAGGACAGAAAGAAAGACAGAAGGAAAGAAAGAAAAACCACAATACAAGACGACAACCGTCTACCTTACAGGAAAGGTGCAGTTAGTGTCCCGCC
>JAHBMJ010000260.1:17500-32088 GCA_018398765.1 Chromera velia | reverse complement strand
GGGGGGGGGGGAGGGGAGAGAGTCAGTACAGATTCACATGCAGTCAGCTGGGCGGACGGCAGACACACGAACACCCACGCTGAGAGGGGGAGAGACAGACAGACAACGAGACAAGTAACAGACAAGCAGACCAATAGACAGAGAACTAAACATAAATACCCAGACAGGCTCGACAAAAAAGGTTGGATGCTGGTGCATCATTTCAACCCTTTCTTTTCCGAGTCTGTCTTTGTTGTCGTCTCATTTCTCAAGAAAAGCGGGATGGCCGCTGCACACTTGAACAGGCGTAAACAGCATGTGCGGACAGTTGTTTTTCTTCTTTTTTCCCTCTTTGAGCGAGACTGACTGACGCTCTGTGTAGTACTCTTGTCCCTTGGTGTTCGAGAAGAGAACAAACATGACCACCGGGTGAATGAGGTAGGCCAGGTAGGTCATCCTGGCAAGAGGAGCCCAGGCCTTCCAGGAGAGAATCCAATTCGTCCAGGGGGCAAACCCTTGGAGCATCGCAAGAACAAGCCAGGCGAGGGTCACTGCCCAGAGAGATCTGGAGGGAGACAGAAAGACAGACAAGAAGAGTCATAGATTCTCTCTCACGCTCACAAGGAGCAAACATCACGAACGAACACTCAATCAAACTCAGGACGATGATCAGCCTCTATGAGAACACTAGGGGAGGGCAATAGAGCAAACCAACTCTCTTTCTAAAGGGATTTCCCTTGAACTGGCCGTGCACGAAAAATAACAAGGACTCTCTTCAGCGAAGTGGAAGAGAAAGATGCCAGTCGAGTGAGTTGCGTATTGAAACAACGTGCAGTGCATAATTTTCTTTTCATACTGCAGGGCTGGGCTGACTGACCTGTCCCACATCAGATACGCGACGTTCGCCCACATAGGCCACTTCCACGGGTTCACCTTATTGGCAGTCCAGGGAATGAAGATAAGGAAGAGGAAAAGGGCGGCAATGAAGACGTGGGTAGCCATTCGAAGAGCCGTGTTCCACTTGTCCAGCTTGATCCGACCCTCGAGGATCACAAGCCCCAGCAGCATACCAACCGCATACGGACCAATACGGGTCCAAGGCTTATCGTACACAAGGTCAAACGAGGCTCCTCCCGGACCCCCTCCGCCCAGCTGTTCGAAGATAGCCACACCGATGCTGTTGTCGTAAGTAATCACAGCGTTGGCGATGATGCACCCGACCAAAAGGCCTCCCGTCAGACCCCAACCGATCGCCTTGTGCACTCTGTAACGGTTTCAGAAAACAAAAAGCAGGCAGGCAAGTCAGAAGGAAAGATAGCAGCAAGTGAGTCAGACTGAAAAGCGAACGGCAGATTCATGCAAAGTGAACGGACGACTCCCCTCCATCGACGCTTCCAGTTCTCTTCCACGAATACTCACATTTTTTCTATACTTTCACGAATGCGTGAATGCTTCTTGCATTTTTTCATTCATTCAGCCACTCACTCACTTTGTGTAGAGTGCGAGGACAATCAGGGCTACGAGGAAGAACTGCATATCGTTGGCCAGATACCATGACCAGGCGAGGCACATGTCGTTCACTTTTGTTGGGTACAAGTTGTTGATGTAAAGGGCGTTTGTCCACCTGCACGCATACGCATGCAAGCATGACCATTGGATCACAGAGAGAGAGAGAGAGAGAGACAATCTCCAAACAGTCATCATTCTCGGAACTGCAGGTCACTCTGTCTTACGCGAATGAGAAGGAGGATCGAAGAGCACGACAATCAAACAACAGGAGGAGGGAGTTCTGACGACCACCGGTTGTCCGCCCACTGGCACAAGAGCAAAAACAATCCAATCAAATCTTTCGTACCCGCCCCCCGACTGACCAGTATTGCCCGCAAGCGCTCCCACTCCCGCTGACTCCCCAGGTGGCCGCGATGTAGGAGGGCCACAATGGTCCGTCTCCCAGATACACGGAGACCCAGTAGTAGATGGCGATCACAAGGAGATAGACGGGGGTCAGACGGAGGTACCTGCACAAGCACAAGCAGGGGAGGATTCAGTACAGGCCAAGTGACATCTACGAAAGGATCGATACAAATTAACCAGAAAAGCAAAAGAAAGTGGAATTGACGGGGAGTAGCAGAAGGAAGTAGTTATTTGACAGAGAGGCAGCGGGCGGAGAGGATTGTAAGCCAGGTTGAAGTTTCGGGAGTACACGAAGTACAAAGAGAACTACGAACGAAGAGGATCTGCTGCAATAACAGAGGAACCCAGACTCACTCCTGCGCCCCCCTCTCCTGAGCTCGACCTCACAGGCAGCGATCGGCATGCCCCAGTGTGAGCATCTGAAGTGCCCCCGGTAGAATTAAAATACCCAAAAGAAAAGAAAAGAAAACTAGCAAACGCTTACTGACCTGTGCAGCAACGCGAGTCCAATGGGCGGAATTTTGACGGCGTTGAACATCGGGACGAGAGAGATCGTACAGAGAAGGCCAGAGAGGAAGAAGAAAGAGTCCACAGAGAAGGGCGCGCTGGTCAACAGAGAGTACCAAAACCCTTGGGTGATCTTCAACACCGCCTGCAGAAGCAAAACAGATTGATAAACATTCACACACACCAGTCAAGCGTGCCTCGTCATCACAACAGAAAATGAGGTCATCCTTCAGTACACAAAGCAGCCCTCAGAGGAGAGTAAAAGAGTTCTGCAACTTTCTTCAGGCTGGCCAGTGAGCATCAGTACACAGAATCAAAACGCCGCATCCATCCTTTTGTAATCTGTAAGTGGCGAGACCTCATTTGAGGCACACTAAGGAACAGAAACTCTCTCTTACCCGAAGCCCCATCGCCAACCAGCCTCTCACACACACATGCACACACACACACACAGAGAGAGAGAGAGAGAGAGAGAAAGAGTCTCAATCTGGCAAACAGCTCACGTACCTCAATGTTCTTCACGTCCACAGATGTCAACCAGAAGATGAGGGTGTGACCGAAGATGACCCAGGCGAGAGAGAGCACTCGGAGGCCGTGCAGACACTCCATTTCGGGGCGCGCCTCCTTCTTCTTGTTCTCTCCTTCAACAGGAGAGGAAGAAGAAGAGGATGACGAAGATGCACCCCCGTCTCTCTTTCCCGCTTCTCTGCTCTCGGCCGAAGACTCTGCGACGTTTCTAAGCTCACGAGCCCCCCCTTCCACGCCTGAGGCCTCCAACAGGGGTCTCTCACTTGCTTGCTGCTGCTCCGGCTGCTGTGCCTGCGTCGTCGTCGAGGTTGACGGCCTCTCCTGTTGCTTCTCCTTTGGAGCAGAGAGACGGAACAGAGCAGTCCAATTCCTCATGGGAGAGAACGCCGCAAGAACCTTCAAGGCAAGCGACTCGGGTTCGGCAGCCTGCAGATGCATGAAACGAGGAGGTTGACAACCTTCCATGAGGATAACATCGTAGGTGGGAAGACACTTCTCACTATCAATCAGAAAGCACTGCATGAAGATGTTGCATCATTCTGTCTGCATCTTGGCAGAGTGACACTCTTTGCACATCTTTACTGTGAATCAGGCTCTTCGTTTTTGTTACCCTCACAGACAGACCACAGGCATTATCTGCTGTGAACACACGCATGAATGCACAGAGCACTCCGGGTGCTTTCAGTCTCTCTCTTTGTGCATGCGCAGTCTTCTCCTACGAAAATAAAACTACTCATACAAACAGCGAGACACGCTACTCTGTAGGGTTCCCATCGTCGATCTTTCTCTTGGACAATGAATGAATGACTGACTGACTGACTGACTGAATGAATGAATGAATGAATGGAAGGAAGGAAGAAGAAAGAGGAAGAAGAAGAAGAAGAAAAACCGACCGACCGGGTTTTTCTTTCTCGGGTTATCCCACCCAGGCTGCGCAATCGTGTACCCAAACGCGAGAGCCAAGAGCCCCGTGGCAACAAACAGGACAATCAGCGTGATGCTCACAGCAGTTCTCCAGTCAACAGGAGGCTTCGAGAAGTCGCAGGTCGATGAGAACGATGCACCACCCCCTAAATCAGGCACAGCACCCAGAGCGGGCTTCCTCTTCTCTCCTGCCTTTGCACCTGCTGTCTCAAGTGCCTTCTCTTCTGCGTCCTCCTCCAAAGGAGGAACCACTGCCCCCTCCCTGCGGAAAGTTTCCAAAATCTTCCCTTTCGCCTTCTGGGCCTCCAAACTTTCTTCAATTTCTCTTTCCTCCCTCTGGGCTTCCCCCCTTCCCAAATCCCCAATCTCTGAATCATCCAGATCATTCAGATTATCCTTCAGCTTATTCAGCTTCAACAGTGTGTCTGTCAGGTTTCCCTGCGGAGGGATCGACAGGAGTGTGTCGAGCACTGTCCAGGCAGGAGGGCTGATCTTCCTTCCTGCCTCTTTGGAGGGAGACGCAGAGAGGGAAGGCGAGGCCAGGGCAGCCACTGCTCTCTTGCCCAGGAAAGCAGCTGCCTCCTTCACCGACTCCTCAAACTTTGCAGTCAGCCCTCTTGACTCGGCGTACTCTCTCAAAGACTTCAACGACAGGGGCAGAGAGGAAGAGCTGGACATCCGACGGGCAACAGCAGAGTTCATGCCCCCCCCTCCAGTATTCCCCCCACCCCCGGGGAGAAAATCACGAAACTTCTTCAAGGCCTGGCTGCCGGAACATGCCAAGGCCTTTGTGAGGAAGCAACTGGTGGGGTTGAGGAAGGAGGCAGATCCCAGACAATCTGTGTAGGGGTCACAGACGAATTCCACGCTCTTCCCGAACTGACTGTCGTTGCACTTCTCCGGGACGCACTGACCAGTCTTGACAGACACCATGGGCGCAATGTTGTAACTGCAGGTGCAATACCGAGCGCCGCTTTGGGTGCTGCACTTATCCCAATCACCGAGGTCGTTCGGGCCTGTGGAGGAGGCAGCGGTGAGGTTCTGGTAGAAGGGGGAGGCGCTTGTCATGGGAACTGCACAGCTGAGAGCACCACCTAGGGTCTTTGCGTATGCAGTCTGGGAGGGCTCGTTGTTCCCTGCACACTGCACGTTGATGGGTTGGGGCTCGTTCAGAGGTTTGCAGATTAGGGACTGGGCTGCTGAACACGCCTGTTGGAGTGATTCGTACTCTGGCGGCAGGTTGTCGCAGTCAATGGAGCCGTCACAGAGACCAGAGATGGCCTCGACGTTGCATGAGTCTGGAAGGCAGAGGGACTGCAGGACTCTGAAGGACAACTGCTTCACGGGAATCTGCACAGACAGCATGCAGTACTTGTTTTGGGGGTTGGCAGTACATTCCGAGAACTTCCCGTCATCGGGGGTCCCGGAAAGAGGGCCGTATGTCGTGTTCCAAGCCGACATTGCAGCAAGGCAACTCTGGACATCCTGAACAGGCCCTGCAGCAGCTTGCGAGAGCAAGCTCGCAAAGGTCAGCAACACTGCAGTTCCCCGCATGTTGCTTGACGTCAAGATAAGAAAGGATGCCGTCTCTCTTTCACAAGATAAGAAAGGATGCCGTCTCTCTTTCACCCTATCACTCTGTCTTTTGCACGCCTCTCTGGATCTCTGTGGAAGCGCCGGAAATCTCTCTCTTGCGCGTGTTACCTCGTTGAGTCTGCTTGCACTGGTGCCTTCGGGGGCTGTCAAAGGCATTCAAAGGCTGCTAGTCTCGTGATGGAAAAGGAGACGGTGGTGCTACATGGTGCTACTGACCGTGATAAGAGACCCTGCCTACATAGGGCCCTCTGCGTCATTCTTTTCTTATGTCATGCCGATGTCATGCCGCGTGCATCGGATGCAACAGGTGGCGTGCATGCCGGGGCCTTTTCAAATTTGGGCCTTTGGGTGAGTGCAGGACGCGATCGAGGTACCGCGGGCCCGCATTTCTCGAGGTCGGACCCCGGCATTTATTAATAGGTAAAGGCCCGCCTCGCCAGTAATTCGAGCAGACAACCCCGGTCGAACTATAGTGCTTACCGATACACAGAAAGGCGTGCATGCATTCGCATGCATTCAATGATCGAAGGAATGTCAAACGTGTCCGTCTGTCCGTGCACCCTTTAAATTCGATCGATTGACACAGAACTTGGTGCGGTTGTTCACCATGCAGAAGTCTGATCGGATCGCAAAGTTGCTGAAGAGTTTCACAGACACTGACACTCGGGCGAGTGCACAAGCCGTACAGAAGTGACTTTGACTGCTCTAGAATTCAAGGAAAAGCGATTTGGCGAAGCAGTCCGGGTACAACCTCACAGCTAGGTTAGGCAATTGAAGCAAGCCACAAAGGGAGCTAGTTGGCAGGAGTGCGCAGGCAAAGTGCTTCCCGGCTGGCTGTCCATTTTCCTTCCTGACTGTTCTTGACGGCAGATTCCAGCAGGAATAAGAGGTTGACATTCTCTTCAAGCCTTCACCGTCTGACCTCTAAGAAAGACCGACGCCATGAAGCCCCTCTGGCTTCTCCTTCTATTTGCCGGTCTGACAGTGGTAGGAACAACTGGTGCCGATGTTTCCTCTTCCGGGGAGGAGTCGGTTGACGTTAAGGAGAAGAAGGGGAGGGAGGAGGGAGGCCAGCAGATGATGGTCGAAGTGGGGGCCTCCGGGGCAGTTGAGCAGACAGGAAAGGGGGGAGGGAAAGAGGAAGGAGAGAAAGGAAAAGGCCACGAGGTGGCTGCAGGTCAGGAGGCAGGGAAGACGAAGACAAAGGGCAAGGGGAAGCACAAGACGAAAGGAAAGGGGAAAGGGAAGGGAAAGCACAAGAAGGGGGCACAAAAGGAGAAAGGCAAGGAAAAAGAACAGGAGGGTGAGGAGGGGAAACAACATATTCAAGCGAAGCAACATGTCCACCTTAAGGATCAGATCAAAAACTTCAAAATCGCCAAAACAGACAAAGACCTCGACCACCTCGTTGCAAAGATCGGTCAATATTCGGGTCTGGATCTTTCTGACGAGGCTAACGACAGCATTCGCACCATGATCAAGTCGTTCGACGACATGAAGATGGAGGACATGCTCGACATCGGTGGCAGAAACATCTCAAAGGCACAGGTGTGTGTGTGTGTGTGTGTGTGTGTGTGTGTGTGTGTGTGTGTGTGTGTGTGTATGAGTGCTTGCAAGGTATTGAGAAAGAGTACGGTCATGGTGCAAAGCAAATATGGAATTCGGCATCGGAAGAAGAGTCTGTAGGTGATGAAATGAAAGATCTGATGCTTGAGGGAGGGAGGGTGGGGATCGGATGAATGAAGGGGTGGTTGACATGCAGTTCCATGTATATTTCTCATGCAAATAGATCATCTGTGTCTTTGCAGTTTTTTGTTTTTGTTGTTGAATCAGTTTTGTCTTTTGAGAGGCAGCTGTCGGCCAAGCACCGGGTTGTTTTTTCATTTTCCTGTGCGTTCATTCAAATCCGATCATGAACACTTTTCCCCGATGTTGCAGCTGCTGACCAAGCAAGCACTGATGAGCCGAGCCATGGGTCATTCTCTGGTCCACAAAGACAAAAAGACCGGGAAAATCTTCTTGAACCATATCAAATTCATGGAGGAGTGCTCGGGGTATATGACCGATGTGGTGTTCGACGACAAAAAAGACAACAAGTCAAGGGACAAGGCGGCACTCGCAGGCATCAAGGGGCTCGGCCTGAAGTTGAGCGCTGAGCAGGAGAAGAAACTTAGCGCGATGGTAGGTCCCTTCCTGCCCGTCTGTGAACGTAAATGTGAATGTGCAAGCAAAATGGCAAGCTAAAAGAAATCGAGATGGCACGACGCTGTGTCTTCCCCCACCTGTCCCGGTCTCTCACTGGACATGTGTGTGTGTGTGTGTGTGTGTGTGTGTCTCTGTGCGTGTGTGTGTGTGTGTGTGTGTGTGTGTGCGTGTGTGCGTGCGTGCGTGCGTGCGTGCGTGCGTGTGTGTGTGCGTGCGTGCGTGCGTGTGTGTGTGTGTGTGTGTGCGTGTGTACATGAATATGCACGTGAGCACATGTGCGAAAATTGTGTGTGGAGAGAGAGGGCGACAAAACGTTTTTCTCTTCTATACGCAGGTCTGCCTTCGTGTTTGTTTCTGCTCGTGTGTTTGTGTTCGAGGCCGTCTACGTGTGTCTGCGAATGTGTTTTCAAGCAAGCGCGCGTGCGAGTTCATGTGGGTCGTCTCTATTGTCTGTCTCTCTGCTTCTGCATGGTGCTGTCAGGTCATGCGAGTCAAATGTGCGCTCTGTAATGTGGGGAGAGACAAAGGCACCAAAAGGACAGGATGTTCATGTACGTTCGCTCTCGCTCATACACATACACATACATACACACATACACACATCGAGAGAGAGAGAGAGAGAGAGAGATCCTGTTACTTTGAACATATATGGTTCCATACGGATACACATTCATTTACGCACGCACGCAGGTGAATGCGGAGGACGCGGGGGATGCCGTTGGTGACACATGTCAGAAGATTTTCGGTTGGGTTTCCACTCGGAAGGAGAACAGACGGAAGCACCGTAGGAAGGAGAGGGAGGAAAAGGAAAAGGGGAAGAAGCAAGCGGCATCGAAAGCAGCAGGGGGGGAGGGGGAGAAGGGAGCTTCTCATCATTCTCCAGGAGCAGGAGCAGGGGGAGCACCCGAGGGAGACGATTCGTTTCTGCAAAAGAAGGGTACAGAGAACAGCGACAAACAAGCACTGCAAGGCGCAGGAAGCCATACGGCCCCCCCCACAGCTGCAGTCTCCTCTCCGACAGTAGCAACAGCATGAGTGAACCAGCTGGGGCCTCACTTGATTGGAGGGGGAAGAGGACAGGAGCAAATGAGGCCAGGCAGAGAAAACCAAAGAGAAGAAGGGAGCTGATTGGATGGATGAAGCGATATATCAGCGTCTGAGTTTGTTCTTGAGAGAAGGGGGGGGTTGACAGGGGAGATGCACGGCGCGTCGAAGGTGTTTCTGCAATGGTGGAAAGAAAAAGGATGGGATAGCAAGGTAGAAGGGAGTTAGGACAGAGAAGGATCGAGGGAGTGAGTTGAATGGGGCGGGTGCCGACTTTTCAGCGCGATTGGTCTTTAGTCCCTCTTTCCCTTTCGATCAGGGAGGTTTTTGTGACCCTTCATTCGCCACAGAGGCAGGAAGAAGCAAACGCTCATGAATCCCTGTACGGAGCAAGAGGGCATTCACTAATCGGTACTCGATGGTTTCGACTTTGCCGTAAATCTGTCAACATGAATGGATGGGTCACCGCAGAAGAAGTGAGTTGAATGGTCGATCGATTGATTTGGCCTAGCTTCGTTACTTCTTTTCTCCCTTTGTTTAATCGTCAGACACCAAAAGATGCTCGGTGCATAGGCCTGCCTGATTTAGAATTTGATGTTTGAATTAAATTATATAAAAAAAAAGGTAGAGCTTCATTCACATATTTTTTTTCTAGTTTGTTTCGAATATTAATATATAGAAAAGGTAGAACTTCCCGTAGATTCGGCGTAGAAGAAAATCAAATTATTTTTTTAATAATCTGATCGATGTATGTTTGCAATAGTATCACTGTAGTGATTCATGTTCATAATTAATCTAGCTATAGTGGATATCATTTTTTTTTTTTGCCGTGTTGATTCATTTAAATTAATTAATATAATGATATTACAGTCACATGCAATCTTCAGCCGTTTTAGACTGTAGGGACTTAAGTTACGCGACCGGGACAGAGCGTGGAGGCTAGCGTGGAGGAGGCGCAGAGAGGAGCTCCGCGGACAGGAGCATGCCGCGCAATTAAGCGTGGGGACGCGGCGACCCGGCAAGCGGCCGGCCGGGGGAGATGAGCGGAGCTGAGGGGCAGGCCGGGGTGCGATAAGTAAATTGGATCAAAAACTGTTAAAACATAATTGACCTGTGCCTTGGTTTTTCTTAGTTTTTCTACCAGTTTCCGGCTTTGTTGTTAAATTGTTGAAAACGCTACGTAGTTTACAGAAAAGTTTGTTAATCTTTAATGATTGTACATGCAGTAACATGAAGTAACATTGTAGTTTTTAGTACTTTTTATCTAAGTATTCAACGCTCCTCTCCAGTAACAGAAATTTTGGGCTACATTCCATACTTAAGAAGTATTAAGGAGTCTCTAAATTATGAGTCTATAGACATATAAAAAATTATTTTAGGTTAAATTCTGTAAAAGGTCTCTACGAGTCTCTATTAGTCTCCATTGGTATCAATCGGCAGGATTTTACAGGAATGTTGGGTAATGTGGGGTTAAATTCTATAATGGGTCTCCCTATATGAAGTCTCTATGCATAGTAATGCATAAGCAAGAATTGATGGTCAAGGGTTTTGTAGTGGGGTTTTGTTATGTATGCCGCATCCCCGTATATCAGAGGTGGATATAGCCTAGTTTGTCAGAAGGTATTAGAAGGTTCCTGTTATGCCGTAATGGTCTCGATTCTAGGGGCAGGATTCTGCATACAGGAATTTGGGGTAAATTTCCTGGTTTAATTCCGTAAGGGGTCTACATCTCTATGCGTAGCCCGTAAGCAGGAATTGATCATTGAAGTTTTTGTTATGTATACTGCATCCCCATACAGGAAGGGCGGATCTAGCCTAGTCTATCATTGAAATGGTTCTGGTTGAATCGTCTCGTTAGTTTCGAATCTAGGAGCAATCTGCTCATCAATCTGATGATCGAGGAATCGATCGAGGTTTTTGTTATGCATGCCGCATCCCCATTAGTCCCCATATATGAGGGGCGGATCTAGCTGCTCATCGATCACTTTTAGTATGAGCAGGATTTTTTTTTTTTTTAACACTATATTTTATGGTCGTTTTTGTTAGATGCAAATGCTAGGCCTGCCTAGGGGCCTAAGCCTAGTCACCAATTTTTTTTATTGAGGGTTTTGTGGGCAGGGATTTGGGGCATTTTGGGGCCCAATTCCGTGTAAGGCGTCTCATGAATTCCGGGGCAACGTGCTGCTACATCTGCTAGTTAGTGACAGTGCATCGTCGAGACAGCAACACTGTCACCCTATGTCACCCTGTGTCGATCACCCACAAAGTTGAAACCCGCAATATCCCGCAACCATCATCAACCATCCGCAATCAAGCGGCGTCAAGAGATAGAGAGGGGGCATAGGAGGACCACTTTCGACAGCAAAAAAAAAGAAAGGAGCAAAAACAAGAGACAGCTTCAGCGAGAACCAACCCAGCGCAACACTTACTCGCTTAATATAATTGATTACCTGTATTTCAGACACACACAGACACCGTGACTGTTTCTTTCAAACCCCATTAAAGCCTCTGATCTCTCCTCCAATACAGGGATCGTGAAGAGCTCTCCGGGGCAGTGGCTTCTCTACTCCAGAAGGCTCGCTGATAGATGCACCTGTTTTTGTGGAGCCGTCTCCCAAGAGTGACTGTAAGTTGGTGCGCTTTGGTGAGAAGGTTTCATATGACGACTACACCGGCCGTCGCTGGACACAGCACTAACTTAGAGTCGGGGGGTAAACGTTTCTGGGAGGTTACGCGCGAACCCGGGCAGCAGAAGGCAGAATTACCGATCTGGACTGCGTCCGCCGATGCGGTCTCCGTGAGTCCCCCCAAATCCCCCCCTTGGCGGGAAGATATCAGAGACGGGATCTTCGTGTTGCACGGCGTTCTCTCAAAAGAAGAGTGCGAAGGGATCATAGACGTGTCGTCTGAGATGGGGTACACTGAAGATGCCCCTGTGTCTCTTGGGAGGAATGTGAGGCATAACGACAACTGCGTGTGGATTGTAGATCCCTTTTTGAACGATGAGATCTTCAAAAGGTGCAAGGACCTTCTTCCAGGTCGGTTCGGCAGCTAGCGCATGCGTTTCCCTCTTGATTGTGCCTCGTTCTTTGTCTTTTGCAGACAAATGGATGCGTCTTCGTGATTCGCGCTTTCTCATTCACAAACTTTAAAGCGTTATTTTCCTGCGCTTCGGATGTCGCTTCCCTTCGTATCCTTTGCATTTGACATTTTCCCAGTCCGAGTCAACGGATTGTCTGCCCTTCCTGATCTCGGAACGATTCACACATTCTCACCGCTCCCATCCCTTCCCTTCCGCGTCCCCTTCTCACGACAGCGCGTGCTGGTGTGTGTGAGTGGCGCGTGCTCGTGTGTGAGTGTGCGCGTGTATGTGTGTGTGCGGGCGTATGTCTTCGTGGAAAGGTTTGTTAGCACAGGAGTGATGTCCGGAGAATTCACCTCCTGTCCCGATAGCGAGCTTTCGTATCTGTGTGGGGGTGTATGGAGAAGTGTGTGTCTGTGTATGGGTGTATGTGTGTGTGGGTCTCTCTCTCTCTCTCTCTCTCTCTCTCTCTTTCTGTGCCCGTGTCTGTCAGTGTGTGTATTTTTGGTCGAGACGTTCGACTCCGTATGTCCGATTCAATGTGATTTTCATCACAAGTGTTTCAATGTGTTTTTCATCACAAGTGTTGCACCGACGTGCCTCACATTGCCGGCTGCCTTGCTCCCTCTTTCCGTAAGCATGTGTCGCAAAATCCACTGCATGTTTTTTTTTTGCATGGTATGTTTGTTTTTTCTTTTCTCCACTGAGTCTCGGTACGTTCAATTTCTTGACAGATTGAAGTCAATGCGTGATGAGGGCGTGCAGGTGAGTTGAGCGTTGGCTCTGGGATGCGCTTGTCTCTGTTCGGGTTGAACAGAAGGTGGCGGCTGTACCGTTACTCCAAGGATGACATCTTCAGATGGCACACGGACGGTGGGTGGACCGGATCTGGGTTGAGGGGCGGCGCGCCGGTGTCCGATGTGTTTGACGGAAGGTGCTTCTCCTGGCTGACGTTTCTGATCTATCTGAACGATGGATTCAACGGGGGGGGGACGAGGTTCCGCATCGCCAATTCAGAATTCTCTGTGACTCCGCGTCAGGGCAGCGTCCTCTGTTTCTTCCACGGGTACCATCCGCTGTCTCCTCTCCATGAAGGCGAAATGGTTGAGGAGGGAAGGAAATTCGTGGCAAGAACAGACGTCCTCTACGAACACCCACCGGGAACCATGATCATGTAATTGGGGTCTCAGTCGAAAATCTTTAATTCAGCATCTGAATGCAGTGGATCGGAATTTTCAGATCATATGTGGGGTCACACACAAACTGTTCGTGTTCCATCCTAGCTTCCATCAAAACAGAGCAGAGGCTGCCGAGCAGGACCAAACGAGCCAACAAAGGATGAATTGTCAATAAATGAAAGATCGACCCTGTCTGGAAGGGGGGGCAGCAGACCAGCAGCTCAAGAGCTGAAAAGCCCTGCATACAAATTATTTGATTGATTCGTTGATTTCTTGATAAATTCACTATGTTCCGCCCTTTATAGCTAGGCTTCCCCAAACCTAGTCCGAAACTTGTTCTCAAAGAACTGCTCACACATGATAACACATCCAGCTCCAATGTTTTTTATAATATGTAAGTACCTAGGTAAGTACATACATTTTTTTAAAATTTGTGATAACGTAGACTGATTTAGAGACTGCTTTACTGAAGTTCATGAATATAAGTTTAGATGTATTTGGAAGTAAGTTGAACTAGCAGTAAGTTGCGTTTAGTTGATTGAATTGTATTTACTTGCTAGTTTACGTAGTAAATACTTATTCAAACAATATGTTATTCTCTTTTAAGTAAATAACATATATGGTCAAACTTTTTTAAAAACAAAAATTAAAATTAATGATGTCAAAGTAAACAATATACTAAACACAGGTCTAAGTTAGTAATAATGCACTATGATATCCTAGATGATATCATTCAAATTCATTTCTAAAATTACTTTGATTCTTTTAAAGGATTTTTTCTTATATTTATGACTCTCTAGATTTTATAATAAATTTTTATTAGCAAAGCCAACTTCATTCATTCATTCATTCATTCATTCATTCATTAGACTTGTTATTATGTCAAATTAGATTCTTATCATACAGTACCACAATTCAATTCAGTTTAATGTGTTACTTTCCATAAGCTGCCATAGTAACAAAGAATACCTCATGGTTGAACCCATTCACGCGGCGTCCCTCATCTCTGCCCCGCCTTCTTCTCTTCATTCAGTCCTCCCCTTCCTCATCCGCCCCATCCCCATCCTCATCGCCGTCCTCCCCGTCCTCGTCGTCCTTCACAGGAACGAGAGGCTTCCTCTGAACACCCCCTACAGGCTGGAGCACAAGGACCCCGGCTTCTTCAGACTCATCGCTTCCGTCTGCCTTGGCGGCCTCCTGAGCCTCCTGGAAGGCAAAGAGGTCTTCAGTACCCTGCATACACATATTCGATTCACATCGACATCTCTCTACACGCCACTATGCGCATGCAGATATTTCAAAATCACGACAAGCTTTCCGTTTCAATAGCATCAGTCCATCCTGCGCGTGAAAGAAGGTTGATTAATGTGGAACTGACTGACCTCCAATACTGCAATTTCTGCCTCCAACGTTCCCACAAGGCTGAGGTTCTCAGATTTTCCCAGTTCTGCCCCCTTGCTGAGAGCGGGAAGTGCCCACGGCGTGTTCAATTCCATCCATCTGAGCAGCTTCGAAACTGCTTCGTCGAGACTCATCGCGCGATTCACCTTCACTGGCCCGACCGGGAGAGGGCCCTTCCCTTCTGCAGTCACTCAAACACATTATGCGAGGAAGATAAGTGTCCACACGAA
>JAHBMJ010000260.1:7500-15000 GCA_018398765.1 Chromera velia | reverse complement strand
CAGACAGAAAGAAAAAAAGAAAGACAGACAGACAGACAGACAGACAAAGAAAGAAAGAAAGAAAGAAAGAAAGAAAGGAAGGAAGAAAGACAGAAAGAAAGAAAGAAAGAAAGAAAGAAAGACAGACAGAAAGAAAGACAGAAAGAAAGAAAGAAAGAAAGAAAGAAAGAGAGTTTGCACAAGAAGAGAGGAGGATGCAGAGAGACGCTCCATCCATCCAAGCCGCCGACTGACCGGTGAGCAAAGTCGAGGGCGTCGAGCCTCCTGACGACTTCCGCCTCCCTGGCCACTCTGAAGGCACATGCGAAGGCAGGAAGGCAGGCAGGCAGGGAGGGAGGGAGGGAGAAGCAGACGAGTGTGAGTGTGTGTGTGTGTGTGTGTGTGTGTATGTGTGTGTGTGTGTGTGTGTGTGTGTGTTCCTCCAGGGTGAATGCAGAGCGTATCTCTCCAATCGCCACCTCTCCGTGTCTCCCCGTCTCTTTACTTCTATTCATCTGACCGACCTTTTCTTTTCGTTGAGAACTTGTCTCTGCTTCTCCTCGTGTCGCTGCCGTTCCTCCTCCTCGAGAGCAGTCTCCTCCGCCTTGCTGCGGCGGCGCCTTTCTCGCCACTCTTCCCTGCAAAGAGAAGACGAAAGGGATACATACCGAACGACATATTCTGTTACTATTGCGGCAGGTCTAGGAAGATAAAATACAGAACGAGAGAGGAGCCAATCACTTAGAGAGTTTGCTTAGACATCGCATGTACGCACTTTTGCTTTCATATTTGAAACAGAAAAGAAGCGGGGGGGACAGACGCGATGATGCAGACAGACGGTATGACATGTAAAAAGAAAGAGGGGACCCAGACATGCAGATACACCAAGCCAAGCTAAAATTCTCTCCCACAGAGAGAGGTGGGTACGGTACGAGATTCTATCGACCTTTCTATGTGTATTTATATCAATACAAAGAACCGGGCCATTCATGGAAGCTCGGTTCTTCGGACCTGAAAGTCTGGTGTTCGGAAAGTTCGTGTGCCTCCTCGACTTCCGTGAGCGCTTGCTCGATGGTCTTGTCACAGAGAATGGAGACCACCGGTTTGATCTGCACAAAATACCGTCACGGGCGTCAGAATGAATGAAATATACATACAGTGCCTCTACCTCCATGCTCGCCGACACACACACGAGGATGCTTTGGGCGGGATGCCCTATCTTAATTCCCGAAGAGGGCCGCAGTGTGGGGTGAATGCGGTGACGTGTTCACATCTCTCGACAGAAGATACTCACGTTCTGCCCAAATTATCTCCACTCACTCACTCACGCACTCACTCACTCCCTCACTCACTCACTCACTCACTCCCTCCCTCACTCACTCACTCCCTCACTCACTCACTCACTCACTCACTCCCTCCCTCACTCACTCACTCACTCACTCCCTCACTCACTCACTCACTCACTCACTCACTCTCTCACTCACTCACTCACTCACTCACTCACTCACGCTCACTCGCGAAATCACTAATTCAGCTAGTCCCTCGCTCACTTAATTACTTGCTCACTCAAGCTTTCTGAAACCAAGACGGACCATCCTGAGCCTAAGCCGACGCATGCTGTTCACTCTCGCTTGGGTGATCAGAAGACGGACGATGCGAAACCGAACCGGGAGTCACAAGAGAAACACTGAAAAGACCTGCTCATCGGAAGAGCCCCGATAGTGAAGAAGAAGAAGAAGAAGAAGAAGAAGAAGAAGAAGAAGAAAAGGAAGAAGAAGAAGAAGAAGAAGAAAAATGAAGACAGCCGTCTGCCTACTAACCTCCTCATGGAATACGAAGAGCTCGTTGGTCTTCTTATCGCCAACCATCAGTTCTCCATCTTCGACTGCAATCGCCATACAGTCAGAGCAGTCATTTCCAACAAGTGCGGTCAACAGTTTCTTTCAGATCTTCAGAATAGAACAATAGATAAGGAGAAGGTGATGAGGAGGAAAGTCAGGAAGGAAGGAGTATCGGATGAATCGGCGAAACGAAGTGGTGAAAGATGTCACTCATGGATATGAGCCAGCTTCGATGTATAAAATACAGGAGCTCGAGGTCGAAATTCAACCCTCCTCACGAATGCTTTTTTCTTCTCGATACCGAAGTTACGGAAAGCGCTGCTCTGCTTATCCCTTCCGAGGCTGGGTATACACTCAATCTGATCGAATGAAAGAAACAAATCAACTTCTCGCGTTCAGCAAAACATATGTAGCCATGCGGCCGTCGGTTTTGTTTGCAAGTTGCGTTGTTGAATTCAGGAAGGGCCGAGAGAAAGAGAGAACTGAAATCAATTCCTCCCGCACTTCCACACACAAACACAAACACAAACACACACACNCACACACACACACACACACACACACACAAACACACACACACACACACACACACACACACAAACACACACACACACACACACACACACACACAAACACACACACACACACACACACACACACACAAACACACACACACACACACACACACACACACAAACACACACGCACACAAACACACACACACAAACACAAACACAAACACACACACGCACACACATACACACACACGCATGCATGCATCCCAACATCCACACCTGCCTCCAACATGCACCCTCCGTCTTTGCTCACCCACCCTGCGTGAACGCGTCCACCCCTCTCTTTCGGCACAGGTAGCGGGGAGCGGGGGGTCTCGGCAGGAACGGATCGCACTGGGTGAGGACTTCTTGAGTCTTCACTCGGTTGTCGGGGGCAATCTGCACAGGAGGATTGGTATGGGTGACAAATACGCTTTTCTCAGACCCGATTTGAGGACACAGAAGTGAAGGCGTGGAGAGACTGGCCCTCGTGATAGCACAACTAGCCTTAGCTCTTGGGAGATGAAGAGAGGAAAGCTGTATGCATGCGGGGTTCTTTTCGAATGCAGTGAGAAGGGAAAGGAAAGAGCGAGAAAGCGGCTTCTTGAATGTGGAGAATGCCTGCTGAAAGCTTTCACAGGATTCATTTGTTTGAATGAGATGCTCCTGGTCAGGTTAGGAAACGCAAGTGTCGTCGATGAACGCTTCAGAACCTCTTTGTCCATACACAGATTCACGGAAAGGCCCACTCACACACTCATGAGTGTAAAAAAGCATCGCATCCACCGACCGACCAGAAAAGGATCCAAGTTCAGAGGTTCCCGCTCAGGTTCAGGGAGGGGAATGTCAAGGGGCCCCGGCATTTTCATTCCTGCCTGTACTCTCCCCCTCCCCCTGGGCCCTTCCTGGGGGTCTGCGCCTATTCCCATCTGGGGGGAGACTGCGTCGGTCGACCACTGCCCGTGTCCTCTGTCGCTGCGCCCCTGGAGCGCCACGGACTTTCTGAAGCTGTGAGGGTTGGGATCTCCCCCCGCTCCGATGGGCCCAGCCGAGTATGTGCAGCCTCTGTGGACCCTCTTGTCGAACATCATATTCACCGGAATGGTCCCCCCCCCCGCCTCACTGCACTCATGGAACACAAGAAACTTTCATTGGAGGACGGTGTTCTACGGTGCGCTGTTGTCGGAAATGAGTCGTGAAAAAATGCCGGCCCTCTTCTCTTCTTGCCGAAAGGTGGGGAAAAAAGGGAGACAGAAACAGAGAACGGCCGGAAGGAAGAAAGACGGAAAGAAGGAAAGAAGAAAATGCGGACTCGGCACATTGGCCTCTCCAAAGGGATCGGCAGGAGGAGCAGCACCGCCAAGGAGGGGGCGGAGCAAAAACGCCCCCCAGAATTTCCCCCCCCCCCCGACATGTACACAGACACGCGCACGCAAATACAATCAACAAGGGTTTGACATGAAAGCAATAGCACACATATATATGACCAGGGAGCTGAGAAAACAGGATGTCACATCAACAAGCCATATAAAACGTCAACACACATGCAGAAAAGGGAACGGAAGACAAAAAAGTATAGCACATGCGAAAGAGAAAAGGAACGAAGCACCAAACGGCAAGCTCCATTGCAGTCTGAGCGCAGGAAGATGTCACGAAGGAAGCGAATTGGTCAACAGTTTCTCAACACAGGACCATGCATGTCTTCCAACCCTCAACCACGCTACCCGTGCAAGGCATCCAGGAAGCCAGTGCAAAGTCCAATACTGCAATAACACCCTTGAAAAGCTACCCACAGGATCCCCAGATCTACACATGCACAGTGAAGTCGGAAGCAAGACCCGGTCTAGACAACTTGAGGACGAGAATCCAAGCATGAGAATGATCAGACAGGCAGACAGACGGCAGGCAGACAGACAGACAGGCAGGCAGGCAGACAGACAGGAAGAAAGACAAACAGACAGACAGACAGACAGACAGACAGGCAGACAGACAGACAGACAGACAGACAGTCGGAAAGAAAGACAGAAAGACAAACAGACAGACAGACTATATCGTCTTTTCTTCACTTCACTTTTTCCGAATCAGACAGACAGACAGACAGACGGACAGGCAGGCAGACAGACAGACAGACAGACACTAGGAAAGACAAACAGACAGACAGACAGGCAGGCAGACAGACAGGAAGAAAGACAAACAGACAGACAGTCAGACAGACAAGACAGACAGACAGACAGACAGAGACAGACAGACAGAGAGACAGACAGACAGACAGACAGACACGGGATCCCTTTGGAGGAGTTGAAAAGCACACAAACAAACAACAGTTGATCTACTCGCCGGGGGGGACTTCCTGCAGTGTCTTGTGAAACTGCATGTCATCTGACGGAGAGATTCGACCTCACAGGTGTGTTTTGACATCTTCAAGCTGTTGACTTACTTTACATCACCTCCGGAGATGTAGTCTCTGTACTTCTTCTTTGACGACACGGGCCGGGGCACCGTCGAGAAGCTGTGGGTGCCCGCCACTGGCTGGGCCCTCTGAGCAGCCGTCACACTCTTGTTCATTCTTATCCTCGACCCCCTGCTTTTCTATCCAATCGTTTTTCTCAACGAACCAAGAACAGAGGTGAAGTGCGCTGTAGCTTCTTGGTGGACCTGCGATGTTTGATGACTTCTCTTGTGAGCATGTATCAAGGCAAGACACATGCTCCAGGGGCGCAGTTCTGCCGTCTGTTGCCTTGCTCTCGCCTATATTCAAGCTTCGGAGGACTTCGACATTGTGTTGGATCAGAACACTTCAGTACAGGAGGATGCTGATCCGGTACAAAAACGTAGTGATGGCCGAATGATTGTAGTTCAACCTGTAGATGCGGATGTGTATATATATGCATGTATATACGAGAATGAATTAAAATTAATTAATTTTATTTCTAATGAGACCGCGCGCAAGCTAGGAGAAAATAAGTCTGGCAGAGCGGATCGGCTCAGTGGCAGCTAGTTGCAGCTAGCTAGTATTTTTTTTTGCATGCATGGTATCTTGCATCTCCCAGCCAGCTTTTTTGACATTCCAGGATAGCTTGACTGAAAATGGTAGTCCCAGCCAGCATTTTTGACATTCCAGGATAGCTTGACTGAAAATGGTATAGTCCCACTCAGCCGACAAAGGACCAGAGAGACACTAAAGAAGCTTTTTTGACATTCCATGCAGGTCCGACTCCATGCATGCATGCATGCAGGGTGTCTGTTGCCATGTCGATCATTGTGCATGTAGACGGGATCGAGTCAGACACTTATAATTATATAGGCGACGTAATAATCTATATGACAAGACTACTGTTGCTTTGGTGTTTGTTCTTCACTGAGTGCTTCCGACTGAAGAGAATGGGTGCACTATGAGCGGGGATGAAAGGCTCTATGTATTGATGGTACTCAAGTTCAAACTACAACACAAAAGCAACAGTGTCCCCAAAATATGTATTTGGAGAATTCTTTACTTACAGAAGTGCTCTGCACGAGAGGCGTGTTCGATTTGCGCATCCTCTGGACACTTTCATGCTTGTCAAAGAGCCTCTCCTCTCTCCGTGAACATCCCTTAGCCCTGAAGAACATATTTCTGTCTGCTTCTGAGCGGGCAAAGTTGCAAGCTTTGGTGTGTGTGCTCATTGATAATCAGAATGTGAGGGCGCTGGGTGTTGTTCTATCACTGTGTGTTCGACTTCCTTTTGTGCTGGAAAGGTCTATTGATAAGCCCGCTTCTTTTGAACTGATCACAATGAACTCCAGTGGATTTCCTCTCTTCATGCCAGCAAATGTGTCGGCTGACGTGCTCTGTGCATTCAGCAAGAAGGCGCTGTGCGAGCTGATCGAGAAGAAGGTCTTGCGACCAGACATGTGGGTCTAGAAGCGTTGGGTGTTGTTCCAGTACAGCCCTTATGTGGATATGCACACACCCCTCTTTTCTGCATTGAACGAGGGGGGGAGGTTTGACTGTGCAGAAGCGCTGCTGGAAATGGGTCCGCCCCTCGACTTCTGTGACTGGCCAGTGGGGGAATTTGGGTGGGTCGAAAGTGTTTCGGGGTATAACTACTGTCCGGTGGACTGGAGTAAATATCGTCGTCCCTTCCCCGGAAAGAGCCCCCTCATGGCTCTTGTTCTGCAGCTCAAAATTCCCACCAAATACGCAGATGGAGAAGGACAAATGGAAGAGGGGTTGTCGCTCTTGAAGAAGCTGACAGAGGCATCTCGAGCATGCGATTGTCTGGGAATGACAGCGACTGTCCCGTGGCAGGTGTTCAGCCAGAAAAGAGTGGGCAAGGGGGTTTTCGAGGTGACGGCACTGTCCTTGGCATGCGGTCTCCTTCTGCCCTCGGTTGTTGAGATTCTCCTTGCAGCAGGGGCTCCCTTCAGTCCAAGTTGCATTTCAATGGCAACTCTTTTTGGACAGAGACGGCTTAATCTGCATGATGAGCTGGAGTGGCAGCAAAACCTCGTCGGTGTGATACAGAAAATAGTCCACAGTGAGAAAGGAAGAGGGAGAAGAGCAGAAGCTTTGCTGTCGGCGCAGTATGATATTCAACCTCGAGGGTGTGAGACAGACACGTGCACTCTCCTCTTCTTTGCCTGTGAACGACGTTATGAACATTTGTTGAAGTTCCTTCTCGACTCTGGAGTTTCCCCTGAGGTGGATGCACTCAGATTCACAGCGGGGGGCGGCAACGGAGGACAGGCCCGCTCTCCACTGATTGTCGTAGCAGAAGCAGCAGCAGATGAGAACTGCCACTTCTTCGGAGAGGTTGTGCAGGTTCTGAAAAACGCAGGTTGCACACTGGACTCGAGTGGCTATTCAAAGAGTGAAATGGTCCGTTCGGTCTTTTGGAATTTTCTTTAGTTGCATGCAAAATTTTGAAGCGGACGCCCTTCATTAGAAGTCAGTTTTCCACTTCTGCATTCACAGTCAAATGTTTGTCTCTCACACTTTGGTCGCGTTCTCGATGCAGCCTTGTTGACTCCACTTTTCGCCTCCCTCCTTTTCGCTCTTTTTTTAAATCAGCGGTCCTTTGTGAAAGCGCAGGAACAAAGGTGCATTTCTGACCTCATGACAATTAAAGAAAAGGATACACAAGAAA
>JAHBMJ010000260.1:0-5000 GCA_018398765.1 Chromera velia | reverse complement strand
AATGGAAACGACTGTCCAAGCACCTCCATCTGGACGGGGGATCACAAGACGCGTCTTCACAAAACTCAGCAGCTCAGGAAAGTGTGCGTTGCTGAATGCGAATGGAGTGAATGGCCTTCTCTGCCCGAAGTGCTCCTACAGGAATCCACGAGAAGCTGTGGGCACTAGCCAGTGCCTTCTCAAATTCACAGATTCCCGAAATCGTGATTCTGCACAGTTTTTTGCAGCCGAACGAGGGGGACCCTTCCCAACGACCCTTCAACTTCTCTCATGTGCGGGAGGTCAGGGACACATGCCCTGCAACTATGTAGGGGTTGCACTGCCTGCCTACACTCCCCCGGCAGATGCACAGACCGAGCCCCAGGTCCTGCCTGAACGCAACAAAAAAGAGGCGCGCGCAGACACTGTGCTCGTGCTCTCTCATGACGCCCCTCTCCGCAAAGAATTCACGAGACAGATGTCGCACGAGGATTCAGGGTGGATTTGGCCCCTCACAAAGACTGCACTTGCTCAGTGGATGTCTCCGTAAGAAGCCCTGGGAGAAGCCTGAGGAGCATCACTTTCTGTAAATATCTGGGAGGGTAGGGGGGAAGAGCAATGGATCGAAAGGTGAATCAGATGAAGAGTGGTACAGATGGAGACACATGGAGACACCACGTTTTTTAAAAACTAAATATAATAGAAAGATTCATCATGAAGACGTATAAATGACAATGGTCCAGGACAATGCTATTAGCTAGCTGTGCATAAATTTAGCTGCTAAAGCATACTGTTTTTAAAATATATTGGTTATGCTGCCTCTACAGCCTGAGTGCAGTCCTTAATTGTAACAAACAACTGAGCAAACAACGTAGCTATCCTAGTAATTCCTAGTATATGTTACTCACTCCTAGATAGATGCACTGCTAAATCAACCCAGAGATCAACGGTATCATCAACCTCTTAAGCTGTATGCATAAACAGTATGATAGACTATTAAATATATATAGATTCGTTTTTTAAAAAAAGTATGCGTATACGTAGGTGGTACACAGTTATTTTTAAAAAATATTAAACTTGAAAGATTTATTTTTTTTTCTACCACATCCTTTAAGTTCAAATTGTTGCTTATGCAAACAAGCAAAGAGCTTATGTTAAATTTATTTTAGAGTTATGTTTTATATTCTACTTTATGTTATAAGTCTAGCAGTAGCCTAGTAGTAGTATAAAATGGGCTTAGATAGCCGGCGGGGGAGAAAAAAATCCGAGTCTGTAAATGTATATATATATTTTTTATCAATGATCACATTATGATTCACATACAATGTCATGCATGACTAGTATATAACTATAACTATGATACGCGATCGTTATCCGTATCCAGTTACGGATACATGTAACATTAGGCAAGAAAATGTTTGCGTTCAATCCTAGAAAAGGGAAAAAGAAAAGGAATCTGTCACTAATATCTGTCAGCCAATCAATTCTAAATTGATTGCTTCATAATTGCTTCTCCTTTTACTATAGTCTTTTTAACTAGTTTTTTTAAACTCTTCTACCTCTCGAGCCGCAAGCCTCTTCATGAGACTGGCAGGTTCCTATGTAAGCGTCTTCCATACTAGCCACTTAGCTTGGTAACGGTGCCCCCTATCATACTCTAGTTGACACAAAACCTAGAACAAAAGGTAAAAAAAGTTTTTGGAGTTTTACTTGTGGCTAGAGTTGTGGTTCAAACTATTCTATAGGGTTCGAAACTCGAATCGGGTACCATTATCTCTCAGACTTTGATTACAGTTTTCATATTCTTTCTAGTTGTACAAAGGACTGGTTATATACAAATCTTTGCAAGATTCTGGCTCTGGCTTTAAAAGAATGGTGGTTATACTGCCACTGGCCGCGTGACTGGCAGTATAAAGATCTGAGTCTGATCTCACAATCCCTTTTTCCTAGCCTCTTTCATGAATTCCGGGGACGACTCCATGAATGTAGCTTCAGTGCCGTAGAACATGAACCGTTATTCGAATGATACCAAAGATGGAGGTGGACCCCTCCTATGACACCTCGCGATGCCTCAAGTGTCTCCGACGAGGGGGTTGTTGATGTTGTTCCGACTGTTTGGAAGCACCAAGAGCTGCAAAAAGGATGGAATACGTGCGTGTGTACGTGCGTGCGTGCGTGCGTGCGTGCGTGCGCGTGTGTGTGTGTGTGTGCGTGTGTGTGTGTGTGTGTGTGTGTGTGTGTGTGCGTGTATGTGTGCGTGTATGTGTGTGTATGTGTATGTGTGTGTGTGTATGTGTGTGTGCGTGCGTGCTTGGGCTCTCGCAGGTTGTCCATGGACAACCATCTGTGTGACTAGACGGCAGATCGGAAAGACAGAGGCAGAGAAGCAGGTTCTGTTCCGAGTGAATGCGTGCAGAGGACGACAGATCCATGCAGAGCAGTCCCCCCCCCATGGAAGGAAAGATCGGACAAGACAGTCTTGGTGTGTCACCCAGCTGTTGAAGAAACACCCTCGCTTCCTCCTACCCTCCCGGCCGGCCGATCTTCTTCTCTCTCCTCATCAAATCCGTCTGGCATGATGTGAAACCAACCAACCGTTACAGCGAGCACTGCATGCCGATCGACCCACCTTGCAACCCCGGAACTCCGCCTGCTTCCCAAGAGTCCGCTCTGCCCACCCCGAAGCCTCGTCAGGCACAGACAGAATTAGAACAGAACATTCGACCCGACGTGCATTGCCAAGCACCTGCACAGATAGATCAACGAAGGAAACGAAATCTGACATCAAAAGACCTCAATGTGAATGACAGAGCTTTAGAGGATGTCGAACACAAAATTGTAGTCAATGAAGCGGAATAGAGAGGAGAACAACGTGCGCATTGGGCCAGCACCACAATTAGCCGTCCTGTTGGTGTGAAGAGGCTGACAGGACGGGCAACAGAGAACAGAAACACACAGATGACAGGCAGGCACGCAGGAACAAAGGTGGGGGAAAAGGGAGAAGTCAGCTGACAGCGAACAGCTGATAGGCCCGGTGAAAAACAAAAAGAAAAAAGCGACGAAGCCACAGTCAAGCACGTCCATGCACTACTGACTGACGGACTGACTGCAGAAAGCCTTATTCCACATTCCTCAACCCATTGTCGACCCGTACCCGTGTGTCCATTGGCTGTGGCAAGACAGAGGAAATGCGTGCGCAGGCAAAGAATTGCTTAATCCTCCATGTTTATTTTCATGTTAGCATGCGTGCGAGTTGCCCTGACCCATATCCCCATCACATGGGCTGACCAAGGACAAACAAAGAAGGAGGGAGGGTGACTGCGCGACACAGTACACAAAAACATTGAGTTGCCACAAAACACATTCAGACGCGGATTGGCACGGCTAGTTGAGGACCTCAAAAAACCCGCGGGGCATCTGAGTGTATACAAGCGATGCAGGATGAAAAACCTGCTCGTATGCGTTCGCCCATTGGTACTGTTCATGTGTTGTTTCGTTTGCGTGCCCATGCAGACAAAGACAAAGAACCAGATTCAGACGCAGACAATGATGCACCTGCAGACAGACAGACCTGAAAGATCCAGACTTTTCATCGTCTTCGTTTCCTTTTCGGGTGTTTCGTGTTCGGACCTCCCTGCCGTCCTGTGCTCTTCTGCAGTATCCCCCTTCGTTTGTTCCTTCCCGCCCTCTCCTTCAACAGCCTCGTGAAAAATTCCATTGACAGCTTGCGGATCCTCTTTCGCTTCTCCCTCCCCGGGTTGGTCTCTCTCAATGTCTCCCCCGGTCTCCATCTCCGTGTCTCTCTCTCTCAATCCCTGGAGGATTAAATCAACATCTGCTGAGCCTTCCACCCCGGCGCTTCCCTCTCGGCACCCGCTCCCTTCCTCAGTCTCTGACCCCACGGTTCGAAGATCTCCTCTGACAGAAAGAACCTGTGTGTCTTGGTCTCCCTCTCCGCCCACGCAAACAGCAGACAACAAACGCAAAACGCCTCCAATACCCAAACCGCAACGGTGGAGCCGCAAGGTCTGCACGCAACACACACACACACACACACGCACACATACACACACACACACACACACACAGAGAGAGAGAGAGAGAGAGAGAGGAAAGCTCCCGCCCGCTCGTGCACGTCGATGTCAACACATACGGAAGACAAGGACCTCTAGGCCTGTATATTATTACTGTGTGCGCCTAATGCCTGCGCATAGACCGGGAAGAAAGGAAACGAAAATTAGCCACAGGAAACGCAGAGAGTTAAACAAACGATTCAGCAAATTCTATGCAACAGGCGGGCTGCCGGACCTACTGACTTACCAAGGGACACCCCCAAAAAATATGCAGAGACACAAGTGAACTGAATCAAGTACCAAATAAAGAGAAAATGACGGACACACTTACTCTTTAAGGGATAGATGCACAAGAAAATAATGCGGGACGAAAACATAATGACTAGATAAAAGTAAACAGAAAAGAAGATAGACAAGGAAAGTGACCTGAAGCCTCACTGAGGGAAGAACGAGAAGTTTCGCCAGCGCATCTGCCCCCTCTTCTCCCAAGATGTTCTCGGACAGGTCTGCCCTCGGTCAGCAGCAGAAATGCATGTGAGTACATATGAAAAGAAAGAATTTAAGTGTGGAACTATTAGGCTGTGTTGCATCCAATAAACCAACGCGACGTCAACTACAGACTGTCTTTCTTGACTCATGTGTACTACGCGGACAACCGCACACACATATGCGCGTTTTATTTCTTCTTTGTCTGTCTGTCTGTCTGTCTCTCTCTCTCTCTCTCTCTCTCTCTCTCTTGCTCGCTCGCTCGCTCGCTCGCCTGCTTGCTCTCTCTCTCTCTCTCTCTCTCTCTCACACACACACACACACACACAACACACTCAAGAATACTTTCCTCCCACCCACCCACGCACACACCCACCCAACAATTTGAGCCTGCATGTCCACCCATCGAATGAGCTGCGTGCGTCGATTCCCGGCGTGTCTCTCACCTCAGTCCCCCCCCCC
>JAHBMJ010000259.1:46964-52283 GCA_018398765.1 Chromera velia | reverse complement strand
CCAGCAGTAGCTTTTCTTGAAGTTGAGTTGAAGCAGTCCACCGACAAAGAAAGCTGTTTGCTGCGGGCGGGTGTTGGGACGTGCGTGAGGCGGGGAGGAAAGTGGGGGTACAGAGGAGGGGGTTCGGGCATGACCAGTCACTACTTGGCCCAGCTGTCTGTCTGCTCTTTGTGCTGAAAAGCATGGTGCTACTCTGCGTCTTCTCTTTGCGGCTTCTTCCTTTCTATCTGCTTTTGTGGGTGGGGGGTGGAAGAACCCTGTGTACTTACGTTCGTCGACAAGCCCTGCCAGAAGATAAGCATCTCAGGGGGAAAGTGGCTGGAGATCTAGACGGCGGATGTCTTGTGAGGTCAGGAGGGGGACGTTGGTGGGACGGAGCCAGCGGTAGCAAAAGCGGTGGATCCACCTTGCAGGGGGATCTATGCGGTGGGCCGTGCCGGTTGCCCAAAGCTCGGATGCGAAGGTGGGGGAGGCTGAGTGCCCGGAGCATCTCACTCTCTGGATGTGTGCGTAGAAGAAGGTAGGGGAGGGGACACTCCAAGGGATTCCCTTCACCGTCTGCGTACACAGGGCCGTAGGGGGCGAATGGGCGGCAAGCGCCGGAGACGCAACGAGAATGAGGAAGGCAGTACAAGCGATGATGCGAGCGACTGACCTTTTTTCTCGAGGTCTCCGCCTGGGGAAAAGTGTAGTAATTCGACTTGTCTGGGCCTGCCGATGCCCGGTTGCTGCCTCAAGACATAGTTGGAGGCCCTCCTCAATGGTCATGGACATTCGTGCGAGGACGACCCATCCAAGTGCGGTGGCGTGGGTGCAAGCTTCCCACCCTCTTGCCAGAATGACAGCACACAGAGGAATGATAAGGATAGAAAAGAGGAGTTGCAAGAAAAGAAATGCTAGGAAGAAAGGAGAGACAAGGTAGCGATAAATGATCTCCTCCATTCTCCGTTCTCCCAGCTCCAGAAGTCGAATCAATTCATCTTTGTCTATGAGGAGACGGAAGGCTGGTTTTACGAATTCCAGCACCCGATCTCTCCATCTTTCATAAACTAAGAAAACCTTCAGCTCAACCGTGTCCTTTGTCCCGTGTCGGTGTGGATAGAGAACTCGTTGTGTGGAGCAGACAGCTTTGCACGTGAGAAGTTGTAGCCATCTCCGCAAGAAAAACTCCACAGGTTGCCTCCTTGGCCACAAAAGATATTTACACAGCAGGAGGCAGGAGACGGCCAGGTGGTTGATGGACAGGAATGGGGACAAGACCGTCACCCAATCCGGCGGTGTGAGAGCCCGCAACCAGGCGGCGAGAAGGATGAACCATACAGTGGCCAGCAGTTCGCTCTTTCCTACCATCTCGCTTGGGAATTGGACTATCTCACAGAGCCGTCTCCTTTCGGCAGTTGACAATCTGAGAACTCAGCCATTTCTGGGCCGTTTTTTCTCAAACTTGTACGTACCAGCTGATCAACGGATTCAAGCTGGCCATTTCAAAGAAAGAGTGGGAGCCTGCAAGGAGGCGCATGAGATTGACGTCCCTGCAATTATAATCGATGCATCATTGCATATTGGGACTACAATATTTTAGGAAAAAAATAAAAGTGGTAAGACATATCTAGTTTTTTGGGACCGCATGCACAAGAGTTGCGCAACAGTTATTCATTAATTTGCCGGAGATTGACATCCCTGCAATTATAATCGATGCATCATTGCATATTGGGACCACAATATTTTAAGAAAAAAATAAAAGTGGTAAGACATATCTAGTTTTTTGGGACCGCATGCACAAGAGTTGCACAACAGTTATTCATTAATTTGCCGGAGATTGACGTCCCTGCAATTATAATCGATGCATCATTGCATATTGGGACTACAATATTTTAGGAAAAAAATAAAAGTGGTAAGACATATCTAGTTTTTTGGGACCGCATGCACAAGAATTGCACAACAGTTGTTCATTAATTTGCTGGAGATTGACGTTCCTGCAATTATAATTGTTGATTGAGGTTTTTGTGCAATTATGATCGATGCATCATTGCATATTCGGACTACAATATTTTAGGAAAAAAATAAAAGTGGTAAGACACATCTAGTAATATAGGAGCTAGAATCACTTTAACCTCTTCAGACAGCTGAGGAATCTTGACCATACCGACATGCATTGTCAGTTTTCGGCATGCAAAAGAGAGGCTTACGGAGCTGTCGTAAGGCAATGCCATATGAGCGATGTACAGCGATTGATTGAAGAGATGTGTATTAATGCAAATGCATGCATGCAAAATACATGCATGCAATGTGCATACTAAGATCAGCGCGCATGTATGGATGGATGACGCACGCACATATATAAGGAGGTATCGATCGCGTCATACACCGCCTGAAACACAAAACAACTTCCGTTCTAGCCTACCGATCCACACCCCGTCGGTCTGCCACTGTCATTTATCTATCGCTGTTGGCTTGATTACATGAACGATCAAACAGGTCAAGATCTGCTAAGAAGGAAAAGAGTTCTTTCAATAGTAAGGGCATGCAAGCGCATACAAGGGCCCATTTGCAGAAGTCACAAAAGAAATTATGAAGACGAAAGGAAACGAGTCAAACAAGCACGAAGGAAAGAAGGAAGGTCTAGAGGAAGGTTCTGGAAGAAAGGAAAGAAGGAATCTAACGAACGAAAAAGGAGAGAACCTCAGGGAGTCTAATCCTGAAGCAAGGACTCTTAACAGCAAAACCGGTAGTGCTCCTCCAAACGATCCTCCGAGGCGCCTAGCGGATACGCATGCCCGCCCCCCCTTTCTACTGGATCAATTGATGATGATCCAAGGTTTGCATGCAACAACGAAGCAAGCGACGCCTTTCCGTCACGAAGTCCTTGTCCGTGAACCGATTGCTTCGAAGAGAATTGACAGAAAGACCCGATTTCACTAGCTCCACCGAGGCATGTCCCTTCCCCGCCCCATTTACCACTCCTGCACAAAGTGATAAACCATCCCTCTGTCGCACAACTGCACCCCAAACTCCCGAAGAAGTCCCAAACACACCGTGAAACTTCTCCTGATGCGGTTGAGTCGGACACTGTCTAGTTGTTTTCATCACAGAGCAATGGTTATATTCACGTGCATTGGACTCTTTTTGCATAAGAGGGGGCTTAAGACTGCAACATGATACAGTCAAGGGGCCCGGCCGAGAAAGGGATCTGCATTCGTTTGAAGACGGCGCGTCCGTGTCCCACTCATCCGAACTCATCCGTTCTCACTTTGCCTTAGAGAAGCGTTTCCCCCTCCTCGTACGCTTCCTACGTCGGTGACAGCTGGCTGCTGTTGTAGAGCCAACGCATCCTGAATCAGAGAGGGCAACCGGATCCCTGCGTCGACGAAGGAATCTAAGAAAACGTTCCAAAGCTTCTACCAACGAACCGGAACAGAAAGGGTCCGAAGTTGCAAAACCTTGCTCAGCAAAGAAAGCTTCCATCCTCCAGAGGACCGCCTGGGCCAAGATGGAGGGAGTCGTAGCAACCATCTCAAGAAAGCAAAAAGCGCAATGTGAGCTAGACCGAGGTGATAAAAAGAAGACAGTAAGTCAAAGGATGGCAGAGCTCTCAAGTTTAGTTACAGAACGGCCGAGCGAACATAGTCTTCAGACGGTTCAGCAGCGCGCTGCAACAGGAAACAAAGAGAGAATACCACCGTAAAGTGCTTTAAATCTCAAACTGCAGATGCAACATGACAGAGAGATGGACACAGCCGAAAACTCCCTGCAAACCTCTCGTGAAAACCCTGAGTTCTTGGCTACCGCTGCCCCAGGAGAAGCTCTAGTAATATAGGAGCTAGAATCACTTTAACCTCTTCAGACAGCTGAGGAATCTTGACCATACCGACATGCATTGTCAGTTTTCAGCACGCAAAAGAGAGGCTTACGGAGCTGTCTTAAGGTAATGCCATACGAGCGGTATACAGCGATTGATTGAAGAGATGTGTATTAATGCAAATGCATGCATGCAAAATACATGCATGCAACGTGCATACTGAGATCAGCGTGTATGCATGGATGGATGACGCACGCATACATCTAAGGAGGCATCGATCGCGTTATACACCGCCTGAAACACCAAACAACTTCCGTTCTAGCCTACCGATCCACACCCCGTCGGTCTGCCACTGTCATTTATCTATCGCTGTTGGCTTGATTGCATGAACGATCAAACAGGTCAAGATCTGCTAAGAAGGAAAAGAGTTCTTTCAATAGTAAGGGCATGCAAGCGCATGCAAGGGCGCATTTGCAGAAGTCACAAAAGAAATTATGAAGACGAAAGGAAACGAGTCAAACAAGCACGAAGGAAAGAAGGAAGGTCTAGAGGAAGGTTCTGGAAGAAAGGAAAGAAGGAATCTAACGAACGAAAAAGGAGAGAACCTCAGGGAGTCTAATCCTGAAGTAAGGACTCTTAACAGCAAAACCGGTAGTGCTCCTCCAAACGATCCTCCGAGGCGCCCAGTAGATACGCGCCCGCCCCCCCTTTCTACTGGATCAATTGACGATGATCCAAGGCTTGCATGCAACAACGAAGCAAGCGACGCCCTTCCGTCACGAAGTCCTTGTCCGTGAACCGATTGCTTCGAAGAGGATTGACAGAAAGACCCGATTTCACTAGCCCCACCGAGGCATGTCCCTTCCCCACCCCATTTACCACTCCTGCATAAAGCGACAAACCATCCCTCTGTCGCACAACTGCACCCCAAACTCCCGAAGAAGTCCCAAACACACCGTGAAACTTCTCCTGATGCGGTTGAGTCGGACACCGTCTAGTTGTTTTCATCACAGAGCAATGGTTATATTCACGTACATTGGACTCTTTCTGCACAAGAAGGGGCTCAAGATTGCAACATGATACAGTCAAGGGGCCCGGCCGAGAAAGAGATCTGCATTCGTTTGAAGACGGCGCGTCCGTGTCCCACTCATCCGAACTCATCCGTTCTCACTTTGCCTTAGAGAAGCGTTTCCCCCTCTTCGTACGCTTCCTACGTCGGTGACAGCTGGCTGCTGTTGTAGAGCCAACGCATCCTGAATTAGAGAGGGCAACCGGATCCCTGCGTCGACGAAGGAATCCAAAAAAACGTTCTAAAGCTTCTACCAACGAACCGGAACAGAAAGGGTCCGAAGTTGCAAAACCCTGCTCAGCAAGGAAAGCTTCCATCCTCCAGAGGACCGCCTGGGCTAAGATGGAGGGAGTTGTAGCAACCATCTCAAGAAAGCAAAAAGCGCAATGTGAGCTAGACCGAGGTGATAAAAAGAAGACAGTAAGTCAAAGGGTGGCAGAGCTCTCAAGTT
>JAHBMJ010000259.1:29464-41964 GCA_018398765.1 Chromera velia | reverse complement strand
ATTAGTCTAAATTGCTTTAAATTATTTTAAATTACTCTGAGTCAGCTAAATTACTTAAGCTTGCATAGCTTGAGTACTTAGGCTGTGTTACGCAAAAAAAAAACCGTTTCACACGGGATCTAGCACGGGATTCATATGCATGGGGGTAATAATGGGTAATATTTTTTTAAAAAGAATTTAAAAGTCAATTAAGTCTAGAATTAAGTAGAGAATTAAGTATAAATCAAAGAGAACTGCTGTTATGAAGAACCCAGTGAAGAATTGAACTGCCTCATACATTGCTGCCAGACTCTACATACCTATTTACTACTAGCCTATTTATAAGGTGGTGGCGATGGCGTATAATAATGATGATATCGATGATAATGGATGTTTAATTCATGCTAGTTTATGTTTAACTTCCTTCTATAATTTGAATCAATAATTTTTATTATATTTCATCTAGTAATCCATCATAAATACAATAGATCTGACAATCCCTAGGATAATCCACATATTAAAAATTTTAGTAAAAATTGAAACTCACCTAGGAACTTACCACTCGTAGAGTCCCCCAAACAGACTAGCTGGCAGAAAGTTAAGTAAAAGCAATAATTAAACGCATCCTTTTATGTCGTTCCTAATTAATAGTATCTTTTTAATATCCGAAAGATCATCCAATCTAGCATCCAGCCGTGACCTAGTATCACTGTATTATATGATTATCGAACTTCTTTGTTTTTCAAACACGAGCCTCTATTCGTTGTATCCACAGTCTTCTCTTCTTTGACTTAAACATTGGTTTCCCTGACGGATTTGGAGGCGTCTGGTCTTTCTGGGAAAGAAAATCTTCCGTTGCCTCGTGCACTGTCTCTCCGTCTATCAACCGCTCCACCCCGACCGTCTCCTTCAAAATGACGGACAGAGTGCCGAGGTGCGGGTGAAGTCTGCGAGCACATGCATCCTCTTTCATTTCGGCCTGCTTTCGATTCTCTGCAAGAGCATTTTGAGAGAACAGAGTTCTCAGACCTTCACCAATGTCCCTCCCTGTCAGAACCTTTCGACGCACGCAAGCTTCAACAAGGAAAAACAACGTCAAGCTCCGGTCCCCCAACAGACTCATCAGACTTCCCATGTTCTCCTTCGGCAACTCCCACACACCCCGGGGGGCCCTCAGATTTGAACTCTCTATCTCTGTATGCTTCCCCTTCCCCTTCTGATATTGCCTTCTGCCACTGAAGAGATGTTTGAACCCGGTCTCCACCCTCTCCTGCTGATCTTCCTGCTGCTGTGGCTCGGAGGTCTCCTTTTCTTCTTCAACCGGACTGGCGTCTGATTCGGAAGTGGTCAGAGCCACTGGAGCCGATTCACATGAAGATGAAAACTCTCGATCGGTGTCGCACGATGCCTGTTGGAACAGAGAGGGGGAGGGGGTGTGGGCTTCCTGGGTTGGGAACCGTCGCAGAAAAGCACCAATTTCCCGATTGATGGTCTTTCCTGACCTCAGTCGTTCCTTCCCTAGAGTCTTTCTGAAAATGGCAGAGAGGGAAGGAAGATGGGGAGAGAGGGCCTCTGCAACCTGATGGATTCGTTTCTGTTTTTGCCTTCTGCCACCGAAGAGATGGTTGAACCCTTCAAAAAGGTCCCCACTGGAGACGTCCCGTTCGTTGAGGACGGCCAGGAGGGGGAGGTAGAGCTGCAGGGCCTCTCTTCGCAGGGCCCTCGACAAGGCGGCTGTCGACGGAAGGAAAGACTCCTGAGAGAATTCACTTGTGCCCCCCATCTCCTCAACCCTGGCCACCCCCTTCACTTCCACTCTACCCATCTCCTCAACCCTGGCCACCCCCTTCACTTCCACTCTACCCGTCTCCTCAACCCTGGCCACCCCCTTCACTTCCACTCTACCGGTCGACACTCCCCAAACGTCCCTGGGCAACCGCGTAGATGTTCCCGCAGTCAGAGACCAGCCTCTTCCGAAAAAAGCTGCCGGCCGGCCTCTGGGGGAGGGGACACCTCTCCTCTCGGAGAGAGAAAGTCCAGACGTCTCTGCCGTCTCTTCTTGAAGCCGTCTCTTCCTCTTTTTGCTCTGAGGAAAACAAGAGGAAAAATCAAGCATCAAAAGAAAAAAGAGAAATCTAATCATTATGTTTGCATCATGGGACCCCCTCCTCAGACTCTGCCTGGCACGGACGATCCCGTTATTCAATTATAAGTAGAGAGAGAGACGCCGAACGTCGACAGAGTTGCGTGTAGTGTTGTTGATCAAACAGGACTAGTCTAGCTGCATGGAGGCCTCCTGTGGGTTTGTGGAACCTCTCCACCCAGCAATCATTGCAGGAGCGGACCCGGGGACACTCGACTATGCTAGCTGCATGACAGTCCTGTTAGAACTTTTCTGTGCAGTGCAAATTCAACGTCGGATGTATGTAAGTGCGTGGTCGTGGTGCGGCGCGCCACTCACACGCAATGAATTGCATGCAATGATGAGCCGCGCATCGATCGGCCCGGCGCCATGCACCAAGCCCCGCGCGTCGCCGCCGCGCGCACGCGGCGCAATTATTAATATTAATAATTAAGCAGCCGATTCTGTGCGCGGCAGTGAAAGTCGGATTCGCGATTATCGATGCGATCAGACGACCGAAGATTTTTTCCTTTTAATTCTGGTAAGAAAGACCTGCATGCCCACTCCTCTTCATACATTTAGCGTGTCTACGCGATGCATGTATAATTCGAAGCTGTTCAGATTGTCTGTCTCTGCTGCAGGCAGAAAATTTAAGGACCTGTAGCGAGCTGGGAGAGAAAGACAACATGTCACTTCCGCCAATCTCCCCGTCTCTTTTTTGAGTATTTGTGGCAAAAAAGAGAGAAGGGTATCTGATTTTTCTGCGCCTTTTACAATGAGTGGCACTACAAAAGAACCCAGCCTTCCAGCCTGGCTGAAGGACACGGGGCACGGAGATGATTCTGCGCTGGTTGAATTCCAGCCGAAGCAGCCAGACACAGGGAATGGGAATGCGGTCAGTCTGAATCTTTCACATGTCTCTGAATGAACTTCAGTGAGCAACACGTGAAGTTCTCGTGACCTATGTTGTGTTTCTTCCTTCGAGTACATTCTTTACTTCTTGTATATTTCCCCTCATGTGACTGCAGGGCGCTCCTGCCCCCCCGGCATTGCTCGAGGAGGGGGACGGAATCGGTGCGGGGGACTCACTCCTTCGCAAGGGGTTTCTCTCAAAGGTCAGTCAGACAGTCTGTCAGTCAGTGAATGAGGGAGGCATCTGTGGAGTGGTCTTCGGCTTTGGCAGCTTCCTCTCAGCCGGCTCATTTTGTCTCTCTCTGTCTTCACACCTGCGACGCGACGGGACAGTGGCGGGATTCTTTCAGGACTCAATCGCCTTTGTCTGTCTGTTTCCTTGCAAGCCTCCCTTCATTCATACCCGTAATCAATTTTCTTTCGTCTAAGTTTGCCCTTCTCTCTCTCTCTCTCTCTCTCTCTTATTTTCCCTCTGTGCGCATTCTCCCTCCCTCCCTCCCTCGGACGGAACGACGGACTGACGGACAGGAGGAGGCCGACAAGGCGATGCAAGACATCGAAAAGGAGGTGGACTTTCAACAGTGGTCAGTCGGTCGGTCGGTCGGTCGATCGGTCGAATGAATAATCGGTCGGTGCGTCGACAATTCTGCGTTGCATTAGTGAGTGACCCTCTTCTTTTTCTTCTGACAAGCGGCGCCTCCGTTCTTTCTCTTTCTTTTCTTTTCCTCCTCAGCCCCCCTCTCTCTGCCAGGCTCTTCGATCGTCTTCCCTGAACAATTCTCTCTGACGGGCGTGCCCCGCCTTGCACCCAGATAGATTGATTCCTGTTGCCCGCCCATGAAAGATCGTGACGGAGGCGGCGTGTCCGCAGCTGTGCGCCTGCAGGCTCCTGCACTGTTTGCTCTCGCCTGTCTCTTGCTCGCTCGCTCGTGTGGTCTGTGTGTGTCTGTGTGGGTGTATCTCCGTGAGTGTGCATGTGTGTGTGTGGAAGGACAGGTATCACATGCCTGGGAAGAAGACGGGCACCCACGGGGCCCTCGACAGGCTCCGGCGCGTGAAAGCAGCCATGGCTGTGAAGACAGAGGACGAGCTGCTGCCTTGGTACAGGTGGGTGGGTGGGTGGGGATGGGAAGGGACGGTCAGATGGAATCAGAAAGAGAAGAGGAAAAAGTGATTGGATGGATGAGATTCCACTCCACTGCCAACGAAAGAGAGAGAGTATAAAGGGACAGAGAGGAAAGACAGACAAAGATCACTCAAAAGAAAGAGAGAGAGAGAGAGAGAGAGAGACTGCATTCCCATCCGGTCGCACGCATGCGTCTATTCCACCACTCTACGGCTGAAGAATAAATGCATCTAAACGCCTTCCCGTCCCTTCAACCATGCATACAATCAATTCTGAAGAGAGAGACTGATCGATTCTTTTTGCGGGCTTTCCTGCCCCCCCCTCCATGCATTTGCCTGCCTGTCTGCCTGCAGATTTCCTGTGAACGATCAACAGAGACACGGCGTGACGTCCCCGATGGCCCCTGCAGTGGAGGCTCTGAGACAGAAAGTCTCCAAAGAGTCCGTTAGTCCGTCTGGTAGTCCCTCCCGTTTGTTTGTTCAGATGGGGGAAATGGTCTTTCCGCTTTTTCTGTCGACGGCTTTTTTGCTGTTTCTCTCCCTCTTCTTCTTCTGCTTCCCTTCTGTCGAATTGACTCCGCTTCTTCCTCCCTCTGTTTTTTCCTGTCCTCTTCCTCCCCCCTGATATTAATGATGTACCGCTTTGTAGGCTCTTCGCGCCCCGTTTGTGCCGTTTGTGCAGGCTGGGCGTGAAGTTCAACCACGCGGTCGTTCTGCTGTACCGCGACGGAGACGACTGCATAGGTTTCCATAAGGACAAGACTCTGGACCTTGATTCAGAGACACCCATCGTCTCCCTCTCTCTCGGAATGCCCAGACCGTATACTCTCAGGCCGGATATCTTCAAGAGGGAGGAGGAACAGACTCTTTTGCTCGGACATGGCTCTCTGTTGGCTCTTGGCCCCCGAACGAATGAGAATTTCTATCACTCGATCCGCCAACTTCCCCCCCAACCCACAGCAGCAGATGACCCGACGGCAACCGCAACGACATCGACAGCAACAGGCACCCCCGTAGGGCCGCGTATCAGCGTGACCTTCCGGGCCGTGACGACGTTCAAGGATGGAGAGGGCCGGTTGGTGGGCAAGGGGGCGAGCTTCCAGTCTCTCAACTGGCCCCTGGAACTGAAGGGAGCACACAAGGAGGGACCTGAGGAGCCCTCTGACCATGGGCGGGGGGAAGATTCGGACGCCAGGGACGGAATTTATGCTGTCAGGGGTTACGCGGTTGTTCGTCCTCTCGAGCCTGCGTTTGAGGAGGGGGCAAAGAGATTACACACACAGCCGCCTTCCGGGACTTTCTCCTCCCTGCAGGCTTCTATGCCGCTGAGCTTGACCGAGCTAGAGGAAAAGGCGTGTGCCGTCAAAATAACGCTTCCGTCGTCCGAGCAGGCCGACATGCGGATTTCCTCTTCTGTCTCTCCGAAGCAGACTCTGAGTTTCTGGTTTGGAGGTTTTCAGGGGGGGGGGTTCCAGTGGCTGGGTCCTCTCTGGTGGCGGTCGGTGCGTTTGGATCACTTGGTGCAGGAGTATGGGGTGAGGGGGGGGGAAGTTGAAGGGAAGGAGAGGGATGCAGCGGGGTGGGCCGACAGGCTGATCAGAAGACAGTTCGGCGATCTTCTCCGTGCTCTGCACCGCTTCGTGTCTTTGAATGGTAACAATCTGCGCCAACTGACTAAGAGGGCGGAGGGGGCGGGAGGGTCGAACGGTAGTCTGGAGGCAGCAGAGGCAGAGGGTGCTGAAGTGGCATCTCAACTGTCCGATTTGCTTCGAAAAGAAGGGCTGGGCCCTCTCTCGCAGTGGCCCTTCACCTTTCACGGCCGTATTGCTCTGCTTTTGCTGTGCGACCAGATGAACCGAAACGCATTCAGGGGTGAAAAGGAAATGTTTGCACTCGACCCGCTTGGCTTGTTGATTGCCAAACTAGAGGCACGTTTGCTCATTCTGCGCTCTGTGCTTCTGCCAATGATGGGGGGGGAGACAGGGACGGCATCCCCTCATGCACTGGCAGATTTGGGTGTGGAGCCTCTGGCTGCTTTCTGGCCTCACCTGACTTTTGTGTCAGTAGCGCTGAGTCACTCGGAAGAGTTGGTTGACTGCGAGAGGTCTCTCCAGGTGATCAAGGAAACAGAAAAAATAGTGGAGAGGACCTACACGTCTCGTGGGACAGAGGGCGAATCGGAGCCTCAGCCTCAGACGCGGGCTCCAGAGCTACCTGCTGCCCCCCCTGGCAAAGTGATCGCAAGTCTTCAGAGAACTGCCAGGTCCCACAAGGATCATCTTCATGTCCTCTCAAAGTTCAAAAGGTCGGGACTTGACTTTTTCTCTTTTCTTTCTGCTTGATCCTTTTATTCCTTGATTCGTACTTTCTGTTTGTCTTTTCTCTGTCTGAATACCACTTTGTTTGTTGATCTTCTTCGTGAGGCAGTCACCCTTTTCTCCATCCTCTCTGGTTTTCTCTATCTTGCTTTCCCTCCCTCCCTCCCTCCCTCCCTCAGATACCCGCACCGCAACGACATCCTGGGCAGAGAGACGACTGAAGCTGAGCGGCTCTGGCTGGAAGGAAAGGAGGGGGGAAAGAGACTTCCCCTCTGGGCCCGGTCTACCGAGAAAAAGGACAAAGGAGAAGCAGCAGAGGGGTCTGCTGAGGGGGTGTCTCCTTCTCCTTCCCCAGGGCTTCTTCCTGCCAGACGTTTGAAGCTGCTCGTCCTCCACAGCAACCGCCAGACAGTGGAGAGATTCAAGTCAGCCACCCAGCCGTTCCTCCAGAGGGTCCTCGGGCCCGTCGCCTCACTCACCTACGCAGACGCCCCTCACCCATATGTGCCCAGGGGGGAGGCTGAGGAGGCGGTGCGGTCTGCAGGCCTGATCTCTGGAGGGCCTGCAGGGATGGCCGGGGGGTCCGGCAAGTGCTGGTGGAACGCGACTGACGATCCTGCCTCGATGCGGTACGAGGGGCTGGAGGCGAGTCTGGAGTACATCAATCGGGTTTTCATGTCTGAAGGCCCTTTTGGTGAGTCGAGTCGAGTCCTCCCTCCCTCTCTTTTCTTTCTTTCTAACGCTTCTTTCCTTCTTTCCTTTTCGGTCCTTTCCGCAAATTAGACACGATGTGCTGAACTTCGCTTCTTGATGAAAACAATTTGGGAGGTAGTGAGCTCTCTGCATGCAGAACGATCTCTCTGGTCTGTCCGTGCAAGAAAGCTCTCTCAGTCGTTGATTTTTCTTTTTGGTGTCTCCGGTTCTCCCCTTTGCTTGCGTTTCTTCACCGCTGCTGACATTTCGTTTGAGTCTCCCTCTTAGGCTCAAGTTCTGCTTGATTCTGTCGACCTTCCCAAATAAAGTCCAAGAGAAGAATACACATTTCTTTTCTCTCGATGCCCTGATCTGCCTGCCTGCCTGTCTGGCTGTATGCATGCAGATGGAGTGATTGGGTTTTCCCAGGGCGGCTGCTTGGCGGGGCTCCTGGCAGCTCTCCAGCCGTACAAGCACGTCTCCTTCAAGTTCATCGCGATCATCTCGGGGTTCTATTGCAGAGACAGGGACCACGTCTCTAGATTCATCGAGAGCGGAGAGGGGTCCACGAATCTGGAGGAGGTGCGGCCCCGGAAGGCCGCATTCTCTATCCCCTCGTTTCATGTGTGGGGACAGAAAGATCAGTTAGTCCTTCCCAGACGCTCCGAAATTCTGGCCAGCACCTTCAAGGACCCTGTCATTCACGTGCATCCTTCAGACCACTTCGTGAAGGCAATCAAACACTGGCCAATTCGTGAGTTGAAGGACTGGATGTTGAAGGTTTCTGGAGGTCAGGGGAGCGGCGCGGTGATCAGTCAAGAGCTCTCCCTCACCTCTCCCGTCTCCGTCTCTGCCGTGCATGCGGCCGAGACGGCCGGACAGGGGGCCGAGCTAAGTCTGGGAAAATACTGCCGACTGCTTAAACGACTGGCTACCGAGACCCAAGCCACTCCATGGGTCAGTGGGCGGAGGGGACGGAGGGGACCGAAACGTTTCAGTCGGGGGACAGATACAGAATTAATTGCACATATCAAGATACCCATACGCGTAGAAACATACGTACGGGAGAAAATAGATATGAAGAAAGATGCCCACCGAAGAAAGTGCAGGCCTCTCTGTGAGCGCATCTGAACATCCAGTGACATTCAGTCACTGTGTCTCTCTCTGTGATCCAGTGCTCTGAGATCATATTTTTCGTCTCAGTCTTTGCTGGCGTACATGGGGACGCCTCTCGTGGATATGCAACTAAGTTGCCTCCTCCCTCCCTCTTTTCGTTTAGATCTTTCTTTGTCCGAGCTTCTGCGGTTGCCATTCCTGAGGTAGCACACGGCTGCGTGTGTGTCTTTCTGCATGTGTGTGTTGCCTGCCTGCAGGGGGCGTCTTGCATTTTCCCTTTCGCCCTCCAGAGGCCTTCCCTGTTCTCCCACCCTGTGGTGAAGGACCTCGATCGCATCCTCAGGTCTGTCTGTCTGTCTGCAGGCTGGTGGGTGAGAGAATGAATGTGTTTTTCGCTTCAGTGCTCAGCAGAACGTTCCTTCCCTGCAGCCGTTTTTTTTTTCCTTTGTTTTTCTCTGTTTCTCTCTCTCTCTCTCTCTCTCTCTCTCTTTCTCTCTCTTTCTCTCCCCTCATGTGTGTGTGTGTGTGTGTGTGTGTGTGTGTGTGTCCCCAGATGAGAGTGTGAGACGAAGCAGAACGAAGCATTAATTTCACCTCGATCTTCCCCTGCTTCCTTTCCCCCCTCACGTACATACATACATAAATGCATGCAGGTCTGGATCGACCCTTGACGCCCTCCCCGGGTCTGAGCCGATTCCTTCCTCGCGAGTCAGGGAGCTTGTGAGGGACGTGCTGCAGAAGGATAGGGAGGAGGGGGGAGACTCCCACAGAGGGTTGATGGATCTCTTCGCTCTCGCTGTCTGTCTGGCTCCGGGGGGGCAGGGAAGGGGGCGAGAGGCGTTTGCAGCAGAGAAGGCAAGGGCGCGTCGGCACATCCGGAAGGCAGAGCGGGAGGCATACGAGGCGACCGATGGTCAGTCCGTCCGTCCGTCCGTCCGGCCCGCCGGAAGGGAGGCAGTGGGTCGAGGGAACATCAAGGCTGCATTGATCAGACAAACAGAAAGGAGGGAGGGCCCGGCCTTGTGGCTGCTGCATAAGCACATTTTTCGCGTGATTCGGAAGGTAATGTGGACGTGAACAGAAGAGGAGACTCATAGCCCTCTCATGAGATTGTGTTTGGATGTTGATCAGATCCTTGGCAGTTAGTTTTTGTGTCGTGAGTGAATGCTCGATTTTCCTCGATCTCATTTGTGGGAAGCATCAAAGGCCATGCATGCAGAAAGCTCTTTTGCCTTCAGGCCGAGTGTGATTCGCCTCCTTCTGTCTGTATCTGCTTGACGTTTGCCTCTCTTCTTTCCATATTCTCTCTCGCTCAGGTGTGTTCTCTTCCCAGCTGCTCTTCTCCGTCTTCCTGGAGGCTCCTTCTGAATTCCTCTCTGTGGGTATGAAGGAGAAAGAGACAGAGGCACAGAGGGGAAATACACGGAGATTCCCGGTTGAGGACACAGACAGAGACCGGGCTTTACTCGACAGTCCCGACTTTTTCCTCACGTCTCCTGAAGACTCCTCCCTGCTGCTGCTGGCAGAGGAGGCGGGGTGGGAGGCCCTGAAGCGACTGGACCTTCTCGCCTGCACAGGAAGCGCAGTGCGTCCGCCATTCAACACAGGGGAGGGTACAGAGCCCCCTCCACGCAGCTCTAGAGAGAATTTTCTCTGCTCCATCTTGCACAGACTTCTCTGTGAGACCTTTTCGCTGCAGCTGGCGGCCGATTTCCTCGCGCTGCAGCCTGTGCTCACAGCCGCCGCTGGAGGGGACGGCCCCGGAAAGCGGGCAGCCGTGTTCGCCTTCTCCCCCTCGGGAGCCGAGGCGGCGGCGCCCAGGGGGAAAACCGCGGGGGGGCGTTTGACGAGAGGGAACGACCTGTGTAGTGTGATGACCTTCCAGCTTCTCAATCCCCGTGTGTCCGTGCTTCCATCTGAGCAGGAGAAGAAGACTGCTACAGAGAATCAGAAGGAGGAAGAGGAGTGGAGGACCTGTCCGTCCACTTTGACTGCCTTTCAGTTCGAAAAGATCTTGACAACAGGGTGCAATAAGGGTGTGTGTGAGCGTTTCTACCGTCGTGTGCTCTCTGGTCTGGTTGACTGGGTCAAGGGCACATCTGCAGACGCTCTCCGTCGCCTGTTTGCAGAAGAGAAGAAGGCGGGGGGGGGGGGGGTGCAAGAGGGAGAGGGGGGGCAGAATGTGTTTGGCAACCGACAACTGGATTCAGACGCTCAGTGGGAGCGCCTGAAGGCGATGCCTGTGAGTAAACTCATCACGGACCCGATTCCCGAACCTGTAGAGTTCGCCACAGCAGAAGAGATGGCACCCCTGTGGTCCTATCTCTCAGGAAAAGACATCTCAGCATCTGCCCCCGCGGGGAGTGATGGGACAGCAGGGGCAGATGACCCTGGCGTGCGTCATTTTCCCAAAGGGGCCGTGACCTCCGATGGCCGGTTGGACCTCTGCAAGCAGGCCATTGCCGCTGAGGGGGTGGACGGGCTCCTCGCGGCTCTGGGGGCCGATGCGCTCAGAGGGCCCCCTGCGCCGCCACAAAACGATGCCGGGGCCCCTTCACCTGATGAGCTTCACTTTGTGAAGGGCGCTGTGACTTCTGACGGGCGTCTGGACCTGTGCAAGCAGGCCATTGGCCCTGGGGGAGTGGACAGTCTCCTGTCTGCTCTCGGAAGTGATGCCGTCAGGGGTGACCGTCAGGCGCCAAACGGGGATCTTCATTTCTCGAAGGGGGCCTTGACCTCTGACGGCCGACTGGACCTGTGCAAGCAGGCCATCGGACCTTCGGGACTGGACGGACTCTTGTCTGCTCTCGGGAGTGATGCTGTGAGAGGGGGCGCTGAGAAGGAGACGGAGAAGCACTTCGCAAAAGGGGCAATAACAACCGATGGGCGCCTGGACCTGTGCAAGCAGGCCATAGGGCCCACAGGGGTGACAGACATGCTCGACGCCCTTGCGGCTGCCGGCAGGGGTGAGGGTGAGGCGTCCTCTTCTGCTTCTTCCTCTGGAGAGCAGCCGGGGGGCGGTCCCCGAGTGCGGCATCTGTTGTTGGGCAATAACGTCTGTGGGAATGGACTCGGACAGAAGGTGCGTGCGTGCGTGCAGGGGTGTGCGTGGAATGAATATGTAGGTGCGGGCATTTGTGTCTGTGTAGGATTTGCCAAAATAGGGCCCAAAATTGCGCGCGTTTGGCCAATTTACTTCATAAGAAGGCGTCCCTACAACTAAACTCTGATACCTCTGCAAGTACACTTCCATTCCATTTTTTAGATCTGGAATGCTTGGGGGCGGCTGGAGACGTTTGGTTTTCCGCGATCGAGCTCGGCCCTCGCAAATCAGGGGCAAGCAGGCAGTCGGAAGACGGCTGTTCATTTTTCTCTGTCATTCTTTTGCAATTCTGTGAAGTGTTTTGGCTCTCTCCTTACCTTCATGTGTGTGTGAATGTCGGCCCGTACGTTTCTACCCACTCATCTCATCTTTTCCTCTCCGGGTCAAACTTTGACCATGCATGCATGCACGCAGGTGGCTGCGTTCGTCCGTTCGGGAAAGTCTCAGATCGTTTCCTGGTCAGTCAGTCAGTCAGCCAATGGGGTGGTGGGGCGTTAGAGAAAGGGGCATGCACGCAGAGGGAGGGAGGGCAGTGATTAGATGCATAGGAAGAGATGAGGCGTGCAGCAGATGAAAATGTTTCGAAACAAACCGTTTGGTCGCCCCCGTACCCGTCTGCTGTCTTGCGGATTTTCTTTCTGGCATGCACGCGATTGACTGCGTTGGCGTCTGGAATGAAGGAAGTGTTCTTTATTTATCTTGTTTTTAATTGTGCCTGCCTGACTGTGTGTGTGTGTGTGTGTGAGAGAGAGAGAGAGAGAGAGAGAGAGAGAGAGCAGCCTTTTGGAATTTGAGTCTGCATGGTTGGTGCGTTAATTCGGGCGGGACCGTGCTGGCTGGCCTGCATGGGCGTGCAGGTACATCTCAGGCAAATGTTTTCATACATAATTCCTTTTCACATATGAAGATAAATGCACGTAGGTGCATGCACTGGCCTGGTCGTGCAGGTACATCGCAGGCAATGCCATGGACGTGCACGGCATCAGACCTCTCTGCGAGGCCCTGGAGGGCGACACGCTGGTGAGGCAACTCTGGCTGAAGAGAAATCCCCTCAAAGCACCGGGAGCAGAGGCCATCGCCTCGATGCTCTGCAAGAATTCGACTCTGCAGGTAGGGGGTAGGGAAAGGGGGG
>JAHBMJ010000259.1:12500-26301 GCA_018398765.1 Chromera velia | reverse complement strand
GGGGGGGAGTGATCGGTCGAACGCCGCATGGTCCTGGGTTCTCGTGAATGAATTTTTCTTTCTTTGTCTCTGCATGCATGAGTCTTCCTCTGTATGTATGGAGGGTGAGGATGGGAGTTGGAGGGTGAAGGAAGAATGGAAAGGGGTCAAGGGACCAATGCAAAGAAGAGAGAGAGCAACTGGAGCTGACGGAAAGGGAATAATTCAGTGCTTTGCATGCGACATGCATGAACGTACCTGCATGTGTGAGGAAAGGAAGTCCCTGCCTGTATGCTATCCATCCATCCATGAATCCATCGAATCGATCTAGGTAGAGAGCGATCGAGGGAGTCCGTGAATAAGTGAGTGAGTCAATGAATGCGTGAATGACTGGAGTTTCGCTTAGGAGGGTGAATGGAAAAGGAGGGAAGGGAGGAAAGAAGTAAGGAAGTAAGTAAGGAAGGAAGAAGGAAGGATCGAGGGCTTCCTTCCGTCGATGCTACTCTCTCTCTCTCTCTCTCTCTCTCTCTCTTTGCTCTAGCTTCATCAGGATGAGGTGAAGGGCCGGGTGTTGTGCAGGAAAACTTTAATTTTCCTACGGGGTGGGTGGGATGGGGTACAAGATGAATGGTAACAATCATAGTTGGTCTGGCTCTTTGAGATTGCTTAATTGTGAAAGAGGGGAGAGGAGGAAAGAACGGGAGGGAAGTTTTGACACGAAAGTGGGCAGCACGGAAGAGAAGGTAGATTCCGGTGCCGTTGTCTGCAACAAGAGGCACGGGAATGGTATACATCGGTTGCTATCGTCAAAGATATTTATGTACTGTCCTTCCTTAATTCACCTATTCGCTCTGTGTCTGTTGCTCAAATGAAGATCTCTCCGGAGGTGTGCTTGCAGGTGCCTGCTCCATATTTTCTCTGCATGTTTCGTTGTTATGTTTTCGTGACGTGTCTGTCGTATGCATGTTCTTCAAGGATCGTTCCCGTCCCAGGGCCCTCTGTGGTTTCATTTATGCATATTTTGTGGAATCGTCGCCCAACTTGAATCGCTATAAATAATCTCGTTTTTGCTCTTTAATATTAACTTCTCGACTCTGCTCTTCATTCACCTTTGAAAAGAACATTGATTTTTAACTTATTCATTCATTCATTCCTAGGCCATATGCACTACATATATTTAAAAAACAAAAGATCAGAAAAACTTTTTGGGGGGTCAGCGCGCAGCCGGGAAGTACTTTTTAGCCTTGGCGCCCGGCTGGGCCCTGGCCCGCAACGCGTAGCTTGCCTTCCGGGGCCGTCATATGGTTGGTCGATCTAAAATCGGCTCCCAAAATCGGCTTTCCGTCGAATATTTCAAGTCAGAAAACGACCCTCGCAGATGAGAGTGCCGGCTCTCTCCCATCACACAGACTTGCTCAGAAGTTGCTCTCCAGCGATAAAAGTAGGCTTTATCGAAAGCCCAGAGGATTGGTTTCTTTGCCTTCTCTTAAGTTTATGACATTCACTCTATTGGTTGCCCTGACAGGGCCATTTCGATCTTCCATTACGATCGGCACGGCCCGTCTCCACGCAAAGGGGCCTACAAAGTTGCCCCAGTAATAGTGACCATGTTTGATTTGATTTGATTTGAGGTAGGGCTTAAGCTCAAATCAAATATCTAGTCAGGGAGGACCTAGTGTTTAAAGACCTATCAAATACGATCAAATGTTTGATCAATATGACTTTCAACCTCAAATATGAAGGTCCCGAAAAAACTTTTGCAAGTACCGATCCGTCACGCATGCTGATTCAAATGGAAAAACCTAAATCTTGATGGTTTGCTCTCAAAAACAAAACGTTTTGAGCTGCACTGAAATTGACGTTTCACCCCCTTTTACTTCATGCAGGTGTGTATGTGTGTCTGTGTGTGTGTGTGTATGTCTGTGTATGTGTGTATGTGTGTGTGTGTGTGTCTATATGTGTGTGTGTGTGTGTGTGTGTGTGTGTGTATGTGTGTGTTGCAGACGCATACAACTATCCGGTGGTTGGGGTTTCAGAACAATCTGATGTGCCTCCTCCCGTTGGCTGAATGAAACTGGGCTGATAAGTTGGTGAAGGTGCATGAGAAACAGATTGTCGCCTACAGGACGGATCTATGGGTGAGGTACCCCGCTTTTGACCGATTCGCCACCGGAGACATGCTGTATGACTGGGACATTTTGGATGTGAACCACGAGAGATTGCAGCATGCCCCTGGCCTCGAGCGTCGAAAGGCTGCGACCACATTCCCTGTCGATGTGGAGCAGTTCCAGAAAGGTAAGGGAAAAGGCAATGGGGGGGCTGTTAACAGTGCTGGAAGGGGGGCCGCTCCTGCAGGGCCCGGCGGGAGGACCAATTTGAAACCAAAGGAGGCGGCCGCAGATGCAAATGCTGAGAAGGCTGGGGGGAAACTTCCCCCTCCTGAGAAAGTCATCACTCCGGGTGAGGAAGGCTACCGACCTCTCTATATTCACCTCCAACACAAGGGGCTTGTTGTCGGCCCTAGCGCGGCACAGAGGGTAGCCGAACTTACTAACTCTGGATGCTTAGCTGCCCAGAAACAGGACGGTTCCAACACTAACAGCAATAGCAAACGTGTGCGCGGTTCTCCATCTCACCCCGTTGTCATCTCTCCGCAACCGAATAGAAGCCCAGGAGCACCCACTCCTGGAAAGCCGAAAAGCCAAAGAAAAAGCTCTCAGCAGCTCCCACCACCGATCGATTCGATTTACATTGAAGAAAGTGATCATGAAGAAGAAAAAAAGGAAGTGCCATAAAGCTGAGTGATTGTCACCTCAATTTTGGTACGTGCTCTAATTTTATCGTATCAATAAAAAGTTATATGCAATTTCAAATCTATCAATTTTATTTTCTTAATCTCTATTAGTACTAGAGTGAGTCTCAGTGACTAGTGTATATACACTGCCACACAGGCATATTTTTTTTACGGAACTGATAAGTTATAATTTTATATATATTTTTTTAAATTTTTGAAACACACATTAGAAATGTTCTGATAACTATTATCATGAGAAAAATGATCAGAGTGACAGTAAGTCAGTGACTCAGTGAGGAACCTTAAGAGGTTAACCTCAAATCTTACCTCAAATATCAAATATTTGAGGTTAAAGCTCAAATTAAATCAAATCAAATCAAAGATAATCAAATCAAACATGGTCACTACCCAGTAAAGCTTCCAGTGAATCTTTAGGTGAATCTTTTCCATGCGTGCGCTCTAACAAGCTTTAAATGAGGAGCTGGAAAGGCTTTCTGGATGAGGGGGCCAGCTCTGGGTGGCCAAAAGGTGAGCCACTTTGTGAATTTTTGTATATCTATGCTGCAGGTCAGACTGAGCCTTTCTCAAAGGACCGTTTGTCGGTGCTTAGGTTTCATGAGGAAGCATTGCGGCTAGTAATCTCGGGTGATCTAAAGTTTTGGGAGTGGGGCGCAGCTCCCGTTTGCATGAGAATTTGGAGGTAGGGCTCCTGGGTGGACTAAAACCCAGTGCCGGGCCTCGCCCAGAAAAAGTAAGAACACTATGATGGCCAGTCGTGGGCAAGACGCTCTGGCTAGAGGCCGTGGATCGATCAGGCTTTCAGAAGCTAAGCATTAAATTTTATCTCGTGCACGTTCATAGTGCTCAACATGTGTTTGGCTGAACTGCTTTATGTGGAGGTCAAATCGGCAGATCTGTTTGTGGACATTCATTCTTATGTTTCATAGGGGTTGCCCGCTCTGTGTTCCCTCCTTACATCAGTATGCGGATTCGGCGTATTCTATTAGAAGTAAAAGTTAGCTTGTTTATGCATTACACTGCACATTATCACATGCCTGCAGCGGCCTGCAGAGTCTTCACTTACTCTCCAACATCAACATACTATAACTCTTTCACCTCACTCACGTCCAACAATTTCCAACACATACACACCACACCCATTAAAGCTTATCTTTAAAAGTTGTTCATGCTTTTATACAAGTAAAAAACAATAAATAGAATCATTCTAAGTGTTTTAAAGACTTAGTTTTTTATGTAGTATTTAGTGTGATATATAAAAAATTAAAAGTCACTTTCTAGTATAAAAGTTTCAATTGTCAGTACAGTCAGTTCGCTTGAAAGAGAAATGAATTAAACTTGACATCGCACTCATACGGATTATGTTTTGTTGCACACTTTTTAGAAAACGTGTGGAAGAGCTGATGACCAGCTTCTCCCAATTCATTCTTAATTGTGTGACCGATATCGATCCACTGCTGATAGTTTTCTGCCCGCTCATCCGAAAGGCAATGACACAGCTGTTCGATCTCCCTAGCAATGTCATCCATCTGTTGAGAACATAAAAGAGGTTTTACGATGGGGATGCCTTCGGCTTCTTCTATTGCCAATGGATGCAGACACGATGCGACTTTAAGTTTTATTTCGGCCTTAAAAAAGTTTCTGCTGCCAGAAGTGCTGATGCCATCAATTAAAAATGACGGAACTTCTCGAAAAAGGCCACCGCTCAAAACAGCTTTGGCTTGCTCAAAAGATGTCTGCATAGCTTCAGGAACAAACATATAGTGAAAGACGTCAGGTTGCCCATTAATATGAACAACTGTTGGTGGAGCAATCGCTAGTCCTCCGTCACATCGTGTGTCCACCTTTTCATACTCTGACAGTACCTCACTTCGGTTTGGAACTCTTTGATCATATCGAAAGTATATATAAAAGCCCTGGTACGTTTGGACTGTCAGGTGCTTTTTCAGCTTAGGATGTTCTCTAATGGCCCTTTTGTATTCATCTCGACAATCAAAATCAAAGATGGTCAAATTACTTTTCTCGCCCGTAAAAAATGCGATAGCCTCATGTTTTTCCAGATCAATATACGCATCCATATTTTTGCGCGTAATCTTGGACCATTTTTAGGGTGGGTAAAACGTTTTTCTCTTCTCTTGTCCAGTTTCAGGATCCAGCGGGATTTGGACGTGACTGAAGGTGAAAAATATGAAGCCAGCTTCTTTATAGAGCCAAGCATAGGCCGCAAGCTATTGCTAATCATTTTTGACGTTCATTTTCTTTTTTTTTCTCTTGTAATATATATCAAAAAGAAGATTCTGGCCACAGAAGTTTCTTTAAATAAAAATTTAAATAATAGACACGCGGGAGGTAATCTAACGCTGAAGTATGCAGCTGTAGGAGAAGTATAGAAAAATGATATAATAACCGCTTTCCATGTAGGTTGACTATAATTATATCTTGATATCTGTCGTCGAGTAGCTTAGCACTCTTCTGAGGGGGATGGCATGTCGATGTGGATCGAAGAAGTCCAAATGAGCTATAAAAAATAAAGTATCAAAAGTCATGCAGCGTTAATAGCTATCTTTGCTATAATGGCACCTTTGCTAGACTTCCTCGGTTACGTATAGCCTGAGTCACGTGTGACTCGTCTGGCTCAACCTGGCTTCCCATTCCCGGTTTTTTTCTTTTTCCGCACAAAAAATTCTCTATCCTACATTCGGCACCTCCATCTCTTTAAATTGACATACGCGGGCTATGTGTGGCTATTGGTCGGGTATGCGGTAGTGGGATGGAAATGGATGGAACCGTCAGGTAGCCTGAGCATGCAAGCCGTGAGAGCGTATATTTTTACGTCAAGAGGCTTGGTCTTGGTTTGCCGACCTTTGAGTGTCTGCAAGCCTTTCCCGTTTTCTCCAACATACGTTCAACGTCGCCAGATGGAAGTGCGCAAGTGTTGTATGTGTGAGTGGCTGGCTGTGTGAGATGGTATATCGAGATTGGACTCGTTAACCGAACAAAAATTTTTACAGCATGCATTCAGTGTCCAGCTCCAGATGGAAGTACGCGAGTGCTGTGTGTACATGGTGGGCTGGTTGTTCATCGGGTGACACACTGTCCGTCTGGCTGTGAAAAACAGGTGTCTACATCCATAGCAGGTACATGTTTGCATGGACGAGTGCGTAAGGCTGAGCACAGGTATGTACAATGCGGGTTCCTTCTCCTTTTTATGTCTTGTATGGTGTGTGCGTATGCCTGTGTAAAGTTGGTGCAAAATTTTTGTCCTTTTGCAGGTATAACGCTTCCTGGTGTCTTGAGTTCCCCTTCGTAAGCGCTCTTTGGGGATTTCATGCAGGCGAAGATCGCTGACGAGACGTTGGTATGCGCCTCAAGGCTAGACAAGGTTGCAGTGGACCAACTCATTGTTGACATTGAATGGGCGCTTGACAAAATGCCTGACTTCTCAACAACTGTCGTGACAGGTTCGAACCCGGCTGTTCACAGCACAGTGAAAGCAGGTGCCAGTCTTCTTTCTAACTTGAAATCGTGGAAAGTCTGGGATGTGGGGCCGCAAACTTACCTGACTCTGCATTATCGGGTGGCCGACGCAAGGCAGGTAAAAAAAGAAGCGAAGGCATCTCCTGCCAATTATATGGTCCTTCCATGACAGCGCACCTCAGAAGCTGCCTATGGTCAGTAGAGTCAAGAAACAAGTAGTATGACACGTGAAGAGGAGAACAACGTACTTGCTCAGACTTTCACATTCGTTGAGATACGCTCTGGCTCCAAATCTAAAGAAGAGGTGATTAGACAACTCATTGTGAAGATCGAAGTACAGTGTCAAGCGAGGCGTCTTCAACCGCCACGGTACGGAATCGTAGTATTTGTAGATGCCAACCACAGCTGGTACATGTTCCCCGTCAAGCAGGACAGCCAAACACCTAGGCCAAACACAGCCAAGTCAGAATGGTACCCACCCCCTGACTCCAGAGAATTTTATGCGTTTGGTGGACGTCTAGGGTGGACGTACTTCAGAAAGATTGCATGCGGTCTTTTGGATTGAGGCAAGAGATTCGATGTACACAGTACGGTTAGGAGTAATGAAAGTAGGACGGTTACTAGGCGGCCGCTAGGCCGTCCAGTTACCAATTTTGTGGCTACGGTAGTACTGTTCCAATGGTAGTGGTAGTAGCTAAAAACAGGCAGATTTAGCCACATTTTGAGTCAAACTTAACGTATAAAACCAATTTAGACGAGTAAAAATAGTATTTTTAGCATTTATTAAAAGTTCATTCTAGTAAAATTCAATGTTTATCATTTTATAACTGAACTCTAACTATGTATAGCATGAATTATTTGAGTATAGTCATTTCAGGGCTTGAAACTGCTAATGAGTTAATAAGTGGTCAAGCTTTAAAATATAGGTCTAGCAACTATTTTTACCAGAGTTTTTCCTTGAACTACCATGGTAGTAGTACTAGTGGTATACGTCTTTAAGTCCGCCAGTTACCATCTCATGGTTACCAAACTAACGGTAACTCGCTACTAGATAAAAAAGGCCGGTGGTAACTCCTAACCGTACTGTGTAATTCGATGAGGGAAGAAAATGGGACTCTATGTTATGAATGATCGATAAAATAATTTGTGGGTACTCGGGTAAGGATATACTGAATCCGTTAGGAATATAGGATCGATTAAAAGCTGGATTCACATCTCCGCAAAAGCATAATAAATTTAGGCAATACTTGATTGATGCTCTTAAGACGTAGTATAAAATATCTTACAGATAAAAAATAAAGTATTTTTGAGCATATGTGTCCGATCCCTTATCGCGAACTTCCTGGGCCATCACTGCCTAACCAGCAATTTGGTTGTACCTTTTCACCTTCTGTTGTTTATAGCCGCTAGCACGCAAGTGATCGAGGCTTCAATAAGTCTCTTAGATATGCTAGATGAAAGCTTACCAGATGATGCCTCGGTAGACTTACTAGAACCTTTTCCTTCAATTAGTAAGAACGAGGGGGCCGTAGACAGAGAAACAGAGGGAGCAGGATGGTCAGCCAGCAGAATGGGGGAGGGCAGCATCAAGGAGCCTGAGAGAGAGCCCGAACCTGTTCTTCTTAACAACTGTATCTTAAGCAGTCTGAGGTATGCGGATGATTTCTGTTTCCTTGCTTATTCCATCTCAAATCTGCAAAAGAAGCTCTCAGCCTTGGAAGGGTACTGCAAGGAATGGGGATTGACTGTGAACCTAGTTGTGAACTTAAAGAAAAGGAAAATCTTGCGTCTGTCTGCCTTAGCTCTGGGACAGTCTGCAGGTAGAGTCATGTATGGTGGGAGGGAAGTTGAATGGACATCCGAATACAAATATCTGGGGTATGTTTTCTTTGAAGGGGGGTAGTTGAACAAGACAATTGAGTCCCGTATTGCTTCTGCTTCGCAGGCTCTGGGAGGGGCAATTGGGTTGATTGCAAGCATAGGCCCGCTCAGCATTAACGCGCAGGTAACAGTCTTTAGAGCCTGCTGGACCTCCGTAGCGCTCTACTGCCTTGAAGATGCAGACCTGCTCGCTCTTGATGCTTTGCAGCTTCGGTTTGCCCGTTGGTGTGGTCATTTGTCTGCTCGCAGCCTCCGTCTGCCCTCTCTTTGCATCCTTGGTCTTCTTCCCTGCAAAGCCTTTCTCTGCTCCCATGTAGCTAACTGGTGGCATTCTCTTTCCATCACAACACACACTATTCCTGCAGCCATGTTGCATGCCTAGAAGAATAACTGCTGCCAACAATTCACAAGGTCTATAGACAGGCTGCTTCGTTGGGCTGATTTGATTTCTGTCCGCGCGCTGAGGGTCAAGCCCGATCTGTCTTCCCAACGCAGGCAGAATGGTCGTAGGGCATAAGGCACCGGCTAACTTTTCTTCAAGGGCTTGCAAGGTGAGACAGACAGTTGCAAAGGAATGCATGAAGGCTTTTGAGGATGATGGGGAATCTTCCTTTCACTTTCCCCTCCTTGTTAAACTCACCCCTCTGCAGCGCGACTTCCCGTCCTCCCGCCATATGTTTGTCTTCCTCCTGTGCAGCAAGTCATCCTCTAGTGTTTTTTCTGTCTTTGCCCTTCCCCGTTCTGCCCTGTCGGTTATGAATGGCTCGATCTTTTCTTTTTTGTGTATGCTGACATATAACCCGATGGGCGGGTAAGGTGGGCTGCCTGTTGGTTGCTCTGATAGAAAGCTGTGCACCTATGAAGCCTGCTACCGGTGTGTAGATGATTTTATTCATTGGCTCTCTGTCTGCCCCCGATAGACTACCGAACAAGGCTTTTTGCAGTGGTTGGCATTAATTTAATTAGACCGCTTCACTCGTTATGACTCACCCTTTGCATCCGCCTCCTTTTCTAATTTGGGGGTTCGCAAGTTCATCATATTGCTCTTGCACTCTCAACCCTCTCCCCTCTTTATGATTTCTTATCATATTGTAGTAAATGATTGATTAGATTAAGTTCGAATAACTATCGTCCACTTAGCTTGCAGCTAATATAATTGAACAGACCCATGCATGTCTAGCATGCATGTATGCGCCACCCGGAAGTTCTAACTCCACCTAGGGTTTGGCATTAATCAATCAATCAATCAATCAATCAATCAGTACGGCACTAGAGCGTGGCCTCCAAGTCACAAGCATTTTGCACTGTATCCAAACACTAGTAAATGTTGGCGGATGATGGGTTTAGGCTCTTCAAGCTCCAAATGTTGTCCACCGTTGCCTCTTCCCCTCCGTTTTTCTCCAAGAAGAGCGGCTCTTGGAGTGCATCACCGAGTCCAGCCTGCAGGTCCGTATGCAAACTACAGTCCTAGCGCAGCTTCTGGAAAGCCTCGACTTCGATCTCATATTGCTACGTTTGTACCTCTTTCAATACTAGCACAACTTTGTGGCCTTTGAGAACTAACGAGTGATGGTCACCGCGTTTTTAAAACAAAGGGTACTCTAGAGTCTCTCTTACGGGGAAAAAATGCTGACCTGCTTGCCTTTGATCGGCAGGTTGCCCAGTATCTTCATCATTTGGCATCAAATATGCGGGATCGTGCAGCATGGCTAATCGCTTCTGCATCCCGCCTTCTATAATAAAAAAAAAATAAGTTTGACTAGTATGCCTGCTGGTAGTCCCCAGGAACTATTGTATGTCTAATCAATGTAAACCGCCCCATTCTATACGCTCTAGAAAACCCGTTCCTAGCATGTCTATCACTCATTAAAATTGGCAGTACATTAAAAAACCCAAACCATAGACTAGATCAGTACCACTTATGTTATCTGTGGGGCTTTAACATCATCTGCATCCTAGCGTTTCCGCCTGCGGTTATGCAAACGTGACTGGATCATCTAGAACGGCTGCTTCTCGACTTATTCAGCGACTTAGTCACTATAAGCTCAAAAGCCTAGTCCGGCTCTTTAAGTCACACCAAGAATGACTAATCAACGCCTCTTATACACACGTACTAGCAACGTTCCGGTCTTTTCGTGATTATATTACAAAGCAAGTCTATCATATTGACTCCTATCTATTATGGTCGATACGTATTTTTCATCTGATTATGACTTTTATACAGAATTGCGAATCCTGAATGAAGAACATAAGATCCCAAGGAGCATTACGCTGAGTCAAGAAGAACTGAAAGCTAATCAAGCAACGCGAGGACTGCAAAAAGAACGAGCAAAGAAACAAGTCATACAAATGAGCGTTCAAGAATTGCGCTGGGCTTCGGGCTTTGATTACAAGGTCCAAGGAAGCAGTGATCTCGATCTGTTTCATCAATACCTCAGAGTTGAAGGCATCTTTCCCTAGCATCCTTCCATCTCAAATCCGTAATACAGGCGAAAAGCCTGACTCAATGACTTTCCAATCTTCTGATGACGCAGAGTGGGAGGTCGAAAAAATTCTTGACTACGATGAGAGGCGCAACGAGTATAAGGTCCAATGGAAAGACTACCCATTAGGTCCAGATAATCCGCAATGGATTCCAGCATCAAACTTCCAGGGTACCGGGGACCGCCTGCTCGTTGAGTACCATCATAAGGTGAGACAAGACGTCCAGCTGCTTGACGAATGCCTAGCAGTCCTCGATTTTTCTGAAGTAGAGGATTCCATGGACTGCGCAGCTGCTGTTAGAATGCAAGAGCCAGAAATAAATCTGGAGACCGGCGATAATATAAAGTCTTGCCCCACTACAAGCTCGTCGCCAAGCGTGGAGCTCAAAGACTTTCTGAAAACGCACCTCCTAGATGTACCTCCCACCGTATCTGCAGATTGAACTTGCACGTCTTCATCCCACATTCAGCACTGTAGAAATGAGTGATGCCAAACTTGATTTTGCCACTCCCGCATCTGCTAACTCCCGTGCTCTACCCTATCCGGCCGTTTCCCAGCAACACCACTATGTACAGTAGCCCTTTAGTGCCTTTTTATTTAGTAAAAACAGCCATCAGTATCCCCGGATTGCTTTAAGACGATCATCTTTCTCTCCTATTAACGTTGAAGATGGAGAGCGGCGTCTTTGGCACAAAAGGGTCAGCAATACTGGCCAGACTTCTTGTACGCGTATCGTTCATCCCCCTTCTCCTCAATCTCCCCGGTGAATAAAGGCCCTTCCTTCCCGGGTCCGTCCCGGTACCTCCACATTAAGCAGGCTGAGCAGTTCTTTACCTGTACAAAGAACAGAAATATTAAGAAGTGTACAAGAAGAGATAAGAAGAGCTTGAGGAGTTTAATTATGTATGAGGACTAGATGGAGAGGTGCTACAAAGGTTATCAACGGACCCTTGAGATAATACTCACTTTTTTGAAAAATGCTTACGTCTATCATTGCTACGTACATAATATATATAAAGTTCCATATGAAAACCACAGAAGCACAACGGCGTGCGATACATCTCTACTGGACTCGCTTCTCGGAAAAGATTCGAGATGGGCAGAAAAACGCTTTAATAATCGATCCCTCATCTCTCCAGAATGCCGGGAGGGACATGTCTGGCTGATCTCACGCGAGGGAGGCCTTGTTCGATGCACGCAAGGACGCATCGAAATTTTTCACCATTTTTCACCCATTTTTTCACCCAGTGCTGGGTGAAAAATGGAGAAAAAAAATTGATGCGTCCTTGCGTATCAATGTGTTAGTGCAGGGAGGGAAAGGAAGACCCTGGAGCGTGGATGGAAGAGCAGGTATTAGAGGAAGCAAGAGTGTCGGAGGAAGAAGAAAAGGATCGCCAGAGAAGAAGTTCGCAGGGAAACAGAGAAGAAGAAAGAGAGAGAGGAGGAAGATTGTCTCTGGGATCTCCACGTGCCTCCTCGGCATCGGTACGTCGGTGCAGGCTAATGCAACCTCCCCTTCATCCATCATGGAGCTGTTTGGCGATCTGATCAGAGAGGAGGCACTCAAGGCCCCGCCCCCATCGCCCACCAATCTTCACCGCCACTGTTGATCTCTACCTGAGCACCAACATTCTGGACCTCGATCGTTGTGGGAGTCCTCTTAGATGCTGCCGGAAGAAGAATCTCTTGGAAGACGCTCTGTTACTTCTACTTCGCTGCACATCAACTGTTCTCTGCAGGGATAGCCGAGATGGTCTACAAAGAATTCACCAGATCACTCCAAGCAGACTACTCCAACTTGCTTGCAGGGGTTGTTGCAAAAAACCTAGTGGAGAAGGTCAACCAGCAGATGGATGCATCCCTCACTACCACATGGTCCACTATGTCCTCCCACGTGACTTCTTCCAGAAAGAGGACCCCGTCGTGATTAACATCGCCGTCCTGAAGGAGAACAGTCTGTTGAAGGGAGTCGATGCCCTCCCTGTACAGCTTTAATTCTCTCGACGATCGCCCATACGTGGCCGGGGAGGGCGGGAGTGAGGAGGGTCGGGGTGTCTTTATTGGTTTGCATCATTGTGCATCAGTTTGTATGTCTGTCTGTCAGTCTTCTTCTTCTTCCTGTCTGTCGGTTGTGTGTGTGTGTGTGTGTGTGTGTGTTTGTGTGTGTGTGTGTGTGTGTGTGTGTGTGTGTGTATGTAGGTGGGTGAGTGGGAGGGATGAAGACGGGGTAGAAGAGGGGGGGATGGAGGACGGAGGGTGCTGATCGATCGATCAAGAAGTCGTGTTGTCTCGCGTTCTGATGCATAGTCGAAACAAAATGAGAGAGAATGAAGTCAAACAAGGAGAGGGAAGCGTGCTAAGCCTTCTTTTCTTACTAATTAGATGAATGAATGAATGAATGAATGAATGAACGAATGAATGGATGAATAAATATTAAATGAAAGAATGAGTGAATGGATAGATGGATGGATGAATACTTAATTTGAGAGGGAATGCAGTTACACGTTTCAAAGCCGGGTCGAGAGCCGGGTTAATCAAGGTAAAAGCACATTTCAAACCAAATTATTAAAAATTATTTTTTTTCAAAATTATGATATTCAAACACTAACTTTAAAGTACACTTCTAGCTAGACTTTATGAAACACTAATGATATAAGCTAGGATATAAGCCACAACCTACGTTATAAGAGTCGAAGTTTAGACATGCAATACCATACCAATACGCTAGGCAGTATGTCTAGTACTATATGTATTAACGAAATGATTTTACTAATTTAAGCAGCTCTAACTTGGCAGAATTTATATAATTGAAAGCTAAATTAACAGTAGGAATCTGTGTAGGATTACAAATATCTTTTTGATTAGATTTAAGCCTCAGACTGTTAGCTTGGTGCTAGGCCTGGTGTCTATGATCATTTTATTTTTAAGCCTAGGTCTAGACCTAGGTTGCGCACGAACTGTATGCATGCATGGGTTGCCGCTTGTTTCTGGTTTCGGAGACTCTAGGCTAAACCGCCATTAAGTAACTTAGTAAGTAACTTAAATTAAGTAAGTCATGCTCTAAATTATTGACCTAATTATTTACTAGTTTATTCTTAGGCTTATTCAGTGTTTTATTTATGCATGTTGAGTTGCTTAACGCCTATACTTGTTGGCTATAGTTTGTCG
>JAHBMJ010000259.1:0-7500 GCA_018398765.1 Chromera velia | reverse complement strand
GGGGCCGAAGATCATTCTCGCATACGCCTCCGTGAGTGCTGAGAGAATGGCTCTGCCTGCAAATTTGGACTCGTCGCTATCGGGGTCCACCCCCCTCCTCTTCATCTCCTCGCTGAGCATGTTCAAGGGAGTCCCGTCGACAAACTCCATCACCATCACGCGCTTCGTCACGAGACCCGGAATCACCTGCAACATATTTATTACGCTTAGGTGCATGGGTACATACACATACACATACACAGAGCAATCAAATGGAAAGAAAGCAAGCACTCCAACTGAAAAAACAATTGCATTGGAGATATTTGTCCACACAGAAAAAGTTAGGTAAAGAGAGTTTGCGCTCTTTTTGTCTTTTAATTCACCCAGGCAGCTAGCCAGGCGCCCTCCCTCCCTCCACACTCAGTTTCCTCTCCTCCCCCCCGACACGTTGCAGAGCCACAAAGAAAGAAAGAAAGAAAGAAAGAAAGAAAGAAAGCCAAGAAAGAGGGAATTTAAGCTAAGCGACGAACGAACCTGTGGAACGTCAAGAGGTGCGGGGGCAGGCGCGTTCCCGGGCGTGTGTGTGACTGCTGCGAGGACCTTCTGTGCCGCCTGTGCTTCGTAGAGAAAGTCCAACTCGTAGGACAAGACGGCCTCTATCTCCGTGAACACCTGCATGTTTGTTTGGTGCAAGCCAACACACACGCAGGTAGAGGGAATTAAGCGGAATATTAATACATTACAGGGTCTGTCTGTGCGTTGAAAGGAACGTGAAGGCAGCTGTGCGTGTGTATGGAGAGAGAAGATGGACAGAGACGGACGAAAAAGAAGGTGCGGCAGTGGCAGAAGAGGAGGGCTGAGGGTACTACCCTGTTGATGCATGGGTCTGTCTGTAAGTGCATGGATGTGAATGCGTGTGTGGAGGTGCAGCCGACTGTCAGAGAGAAGGAATGTTGAATGAGACAGCCCCTTTGAGAGGACGCATCTCAGTTGCAATGCATCCTTCCATTCATTCTATGAATTGAAGGAGTAGGTGCTACAGAAAGAAAAATATGTGCTTCTCTGGGTCACTTCAGACTCAACGACTCCTTCTTTGCTGTACTTCTTTTTCTGCTGAAAAATCCTCCTGTTAACCTCTCAGGAGAACAAAACGCCAATGGTCAAAAGCCTCGGACTCTCGTTTCCTTCCTTCCTTAAAGGCTAAATTTGTCGCCCGCACGCCCTACGTAACCACGCTCCATCGTACACGTACCCCCCCTCATTCACGTGCGAGGAGAGACAAACTCAGCTCCATCCCCCCACTTCCCCCCGACCTTGACATAGTCCAGGGGCAGAAGAGACCGGAGGCGGGTCGCGAACAGCTTCAAATTCCCGATGTCTGCAAGGAGACGGGGGGCGATGCCCGGCCGTTGCACCTTCACGGCCACCGGACGGCCGTCCAGGAGCACCGCCTTGTGGACCTGCACGCGCACTCCTCCATCGATTTGACTCGCGTCCACACACACACGCACACAGAGATGGGGGAGAAGGCAGAACACAGGCCGGCAGTGAATGCTTGGGAGAATTCTTGGTGGGAGTCTGCACAATTAATGCGATGTCTCGCTCCGTGTGTGCCTGCGCGATGATGCTTGGCGGGCAAATTGAGGGTGCACTCTTGGTGTAGATTGTTTTCTCTGAGCGCCTCTTGACTTGAGACAAACAAGTCAGCAGGAAAAGAGAAAAGAAAGAGAGAGAGGACCTGAGCAATCGAGGCGCTGCCGAGGGGTTCGTCCTCGAAGGACCTGCAGGCAGAGAGAGACCGGAGACGGGTCGAGGGAAGGGAGCTAGAGGGATGCGGTTGGATATATCGAGAGAGGGAGAGAGAAAGAGGAGCGGAGGTGCATCCATCGCAAGTGCAGAGAGAGAAGTGCATGCAGCCAGATGGCTGAGAAAGAGAAAAGGGAAGGGCAAAAAATGCGGAGAGAAGCAACAGGGACAGGTGGTATTCAGAGAGATCTCTAGAGGGATGTGCTTTGAACCAGAACCAAAAGAGGTAGGAGAACGAAAGAAATGAAGAGAAAGGGAAACAAACGGCCGACTTCTCCATCCAATGATCGACTGAGTGACCTGAAGAGTTCCGAGAGAGGCCCCCCGTCAAGGAGCTCCTCTGACACCACCGCCTTCACAAGTGAAGAGGGCATGGGCTCAAACTGGTCCTGGAGGCACCTCAACTTCGACGTGTATTGGGGAGGAAAGAGGTCACTTCGGGTGGAAATCACCTGCAGTCAGACACACAGACAGAGAAGAGGGGGGCAGCACTTTGATATACCCATCAGTCAGTGTATGCTGAGAGGAAAACCGTCTCTCACACGTCCCAAATTGGTTGTAGACGGGAGGGAAGCCAGGCAGGCCTTTGGTGAACAGAGGATTTGCAAAAGGGGGCACGTTGAATGCACGAAGGAAGGGACGACATGCACAGTCCGCGTATCCACGAACAGTCACAGGACCCCATCCGAGGCACTCACCCACCTGTCCAGTCTTCACATAGTATCCCTTGAGGTCCTTGATGCACTCCAGCATCGCATCCGACCCCCACTCATGAAGCTCATTCCATCGAGTCTCCTCTTCCTCCTCCAGCAGCCCTTCACCCGCCTCTTTGGCATAGGCCATCTTTGCCTCCTCCACCTTATATGCCAACAAGATGGGAAGACCCACACTCCAGAACTTCGCAGTGCGTTGCAGACGTTCTGTGAAGGAGAGGGGTTGGGGCCACTGGACCCCGGCAGATGAAGGAAGGCCGGGGTCCTCTGATACGGGTTCTGAGGTCTCCCTCCCCGTCTCCTTTTCTGCAGTCGTGGCGAGATCCCTCAGGAGAGTCCTGCCGTCTCTGCCCTCCTGGGGCGTCTCTCGCCATCCTCGTCGAAAAGCAGAGAGGGGCAAGGGCACGAATCCAGAGACGGGTGAGAGGGTGAGGCAGAAGAGGAACAGGCGAAGAGAGCAGAGTGTCATTGGAGACGGCAAGATGACAGAGGAAGGGACTACAGGAACAACATGTAAACGAAGAACAGCGACTTAAAACAGGCCTGAAACATAAGCAAAGAGCTTGGCCGTCAACCCATAACCACTGCCTGCACAGCTCGCATCGCTATCGATACGTTTGGCTGTCGATTCGGTTAGTTGGCTGTGCTGCATGCTGGACAGCTAGACTGATCCGACGGCATGCAGACTGACCTTTGTGCCTGAATCATGGATTGGAAAATCTGACGCACGCAGATGCATGTCCCGGAAATAGAGCTGAGGGGGCACCTGCATGCGGCCACTAGTGCATGCAAGGGTGAAAACATGAGTTCATTTTGATCGCTTTCCGGGCCATTCGCACGGAGTGCGTCAGATGCTGGCGCGACCGCGCGCGGCCTCGCGGGGGCCCGGCCAACGGGCCAAATTTCGCTGACCGTTGCAATCCGTTGCACACCTTAAAATGGTAAACGGAGACGGCTAAAACTTAACGACGATTCCGCTTACTTCTCTCTCTTAGAAACGAGACTCCACGATGAGTTGGCCATGAAAGTGCATGAACAGTACTCCCGTATAGTTTGGTCTGGCACTGATTCACCTTCCTTCCATCTTGTCAAGAGGTTTTGTTGCAAAGCAACCCAACCAAGCTTGCAAAGCCTGAAAGTTAAGCAGCGTCTCGTGACAATCGGTTGAGGAGGAGAAGAGAAGAAAAGAAGAAAGAAGATGGCGTCCATTCCCAGACCCTCTGCAGCCCTTCGCATGGTTTTCCTTGGAGCTCCAGGGGCAGGGAAAGGCACTTACGCCTCCCGCATCACGAAGCTCTGGGGCGTTCCCCACATCAGCACGGGGGACATCATTCGCGCAGAAATCAAAAGCGGGTCCGACCTGGGCGTACAGTTCAAGTCCTACTCCGACAAGGGCGCGTTGGTACCCGACGAGCTTGTTGTCGCGATTGCAAAGTAAGTAAGTCTGCTGATTTCTTCTCTGGCCATGGCTGTCCACCGAACCTCTCAATCATCTCTGCCGGTTTTTTTAGTCCTTGCTGCAAAATTCTGTCCCCTCCGAGATTCGAACTCGGGTCATCACTCTCAACACGTGATGTCTTAACCACTAGACTAAGGGGACTTGCTGTCTAGAGCTTCCAGACTATAGCCATCAGGTGGAAGGATGTGGAAGCAAAAGCTAGGTGATCGGTCCATACAACGTTCCTCTTTCGAATTTCGCGTGCAGCAGAATTACGTGAGATTCCGTCTCCGCTACTGAAGCCGCACGGGCATTCATTCCTCTGCATTACTCGTGAACACGGAATTGGCCTTCTCCACTTGTACTTCTAGGCTTCTCATGTGTACTCTGGAATGAATGACACCTACCAGACCCCCCAGTCGAATGCCGCGTCGGACCCCCCTTTCGTTCCCCCCCCTTTTGATTTTTCCGGAGAATGAAGCTTCCGCCGTGACTGACTGTCTCTCTCTCTGTGTGTGTGTGTTTTTGTGTGTTTGTGTGTGTGTGTGTGTATGTGTGTGTGTGTGTGTGTGTGTGTGGGTGTCTGTCTGTCTGTCTGTCTGTCTGTCTGTCTGTCAGAGCGCGCCAAAAGAAGAAAGAAAGAAACAGAACAGAAGAGAATGAAAAAGGAGAAAAAGGGAAAGAAAAGACGATATAGTCTGTCTGTCTGTCTGTTTGTATGTCTGTTTGTATGTATGTTTGTATGCATGTACGTAATTGATTGCAGGAAGAGGCTCTCCCAGCCGGACGTGAAGGACGGGTACATCCTCGACGGCTTCCCCCGCACGGTCCCCCAGGCAGAGGCCCTTCAGGACGCAGACGCCAGCCTCAGGCCCACCCTATGCGTCAACATCTGCCTGCCAGAGAAGTACCTCATCATGAAACTGGCTGGAAGAAGGGTCAGTCCAGAGAGAAGTACAAAAGTACTGCAGAGAAAAGGGCGCAGGCAGCAGGCAGGCAGATCGTCTGACGCACGCACGAACAGAAATGAGGCAGCCAGGAACCAGAAAGCTCTCCCACACCTGCTCTCTCTCTTTCTCACACACTCAGTCATTCAGGTAGACAAGACAACCAGACAGGCCAGACAGACCAATACAAAGGCAATGGAAGCTTTCTGCCTTCCTCTCTGCTTCTCCTTGTGTGCCTGCCTGCCTGCCTGCAGGTGTGTTCCGTGTGCAACGACAGTTTCAACGTGGCCGACATCCGCGAAGGGGAGTACGACATGCCTCCTTTGCTGCCCTCCAACTGCAAACAGTGTGAGGGAACAGGGAAGCACCTGGAGCAGCGGGCAGACGACACAGAGGAAGTCGTGAAGAATCGTCTACAGACTTATCTGGATGAGACGGCACCCCTCATCGGATTCTACTCAAAAATGGTATGTCTCTTAATTTGCCTGTCTTTCTGTCTGCCGCTTTGTCTGTCTTGTGTTTTGTTTTTCTCTTTTCGGTCAGTTGTTTGTGGAAGAAAAAAAGAAGCCGTACAGTCGTGTCGCTCTTTGGCTTCTCTGGGGAAAGCGAGTAGGTGCATGGGAAAGGAAGTGAAGTTCTGTGTCTCAGCAGACCGCTCGACAATGCAAATTGGAAGCAAACTTTCTGATTGTTGGCTCTATCTGTCGGCTCTCTATTATATGAAAGAGAAGAGAGGGAAGGAAAGAAGCACACAGCCTCTCTGTCGGATTTCCGACATGCATCTGAAGAGAAAGAGAGTGCATGTGGAGTGGTCGGCTTCTTTCATTGGCACCTCATCTCTTTTGTATTTGCTCGCGCGGACCTGTACATCGCGTCGGCTCGATCTGCATCTCTGTCCCCCTCTGCGTGTGTGTGTGTGTGTGAGAGAGAGAGAGAGAGAGAGATTCAGATGTTTACATACACGACAACATGAATGAATGTTTGCATGTGCCTTTCTTCCTTCTTCCCGTCTGCCTCTCTCTGTCTACACACTAATTAACGCATATGTTCATTCCTCTACCTGCCTGCCTGCCTGCAGGGTCTCCTTCTGGATTTCGACGTGAAGAAGGGAGTTGCGGATCTTCCCGATTTCATGAAGTCCATTGCCCAGAGGGTGGGCTGAAGGAAAGAAGGAAGGAAGGAAGGAAGGAATAAGTGAATGAATCAATGAATGAATGAATTAATGAGGATTACGTCGGAAAGGAATCGATTAATTGGTTGCATGAATGAGCGATTGAAAGAAGACGGCAGATAGATGGAACAACCGTCACATGGCCTGCCTTTCTGAATGAATGTAATCTTCTCAGAAGAAATTAATGTAACAGATTGGTAATTAAATCATCAGGAAGAAAAGAATGAAGGAGAAGAGAACAGGCAGCATGGAACTGTAATCGGAAACTTGACAAACAAGAAGGGGGAAGGGGGGAGAGGAAGACAGGAACGAGGAAGGGAGAAACCTTCCTTGAAAGAGAGAATCAGATAGAGAGAAAAAGTGAATGAGCAAAAGAAAGGTTACACATGCGCTTCAAGACGTCTTTAAGATGGTTGGCAAATACACGAACAGTCAGAGAGAGGGAAAGTGGGGGTGGAGATGGTGAGAGGGAAAGCGAGAGCAGAGAGTTGCAGGAACCGGGTGAGGTGACTCTCTCGACTCTGCATCCATCACGAAGAGAAGAGACTGTTCATTCTACGCGTGCGTCAATCGACTGATTCGTTGATTGGTTCATGGTTTTGTCCGTTCGTTGTTCCGTTCATGCAGACAGGGGCGAGATGTATGGATGGATGGGTGGATGGGTGGACCCCCTGTTGGTCTTTCTCTCTTTTTTTCGTTCGTTCGTTTGTTCGTTCGATCCCTTGCACCGCTTGCATTCCTTCTTCCCTCTTGAATTCCATCTGCCTCTTCACACGCAGAGGAAGGGAATCACTCGATTGAGTGATTGCTCACATGATGACACGCACACGCACCGTCCCTCAATGAGGAGGACTTGCTCTTTACACTTTATTTTTCATTTTTTTCTCTCGCTCTCTTCTTTTCGTTCCTCTTTCTTCGTGGTTTCTTTTTCTTTTTTGTCTGTGTGTGGGAGACCGGGGTAGAGGCTGCTGTGCCTCTTCTCTCTTGTCTCACTCTCTCTGTGCTCTCATGTGAATTCACTCACCCCCTCGCCTCCCAGACTGGGAGGGGTCGTCTACTCTCCTTTCCTACCTGCGACATCATTCTCTCTTCATGTCCGGGTTTTCCTCTCTCTCTGCCTCTGCCTGTCTGTCTGTCTGTCTGTCTGTCTGTCTTTGTCTGTCTTCTTTCCTTGCTGTCTGTCTGTCGTAGCGGGTATGGGAAGAAACCGAAATGTGATTTGGTCAATGTCCGTACATGCTCGATCGAGCTGTCGGTCTGGACAGTCGTTCATTTGTCCGGATGCATGAACGGGGGTCTTTCTGACTGTTCTTAGAAACCTCAGGTGTGTGTGTGTGTGTGTGTGTGTGTGTGTGTATGTGTGTATGTGTGTATGTGTGTATGTGTGTATGTGTGTGTGTGTGTGTGTGTGTATGTGTGTATGTGTGTGTGTGTGTGTATGTGTGT
>JAHBMJ010000258.1:44684-52924 GCA_018398765.1 Chromera velia | reverse complement strand
CAAGATTTAGGTTTTTTCATTTGAATCAGCATGCATGACGGATCAGTACTTGCAAAAGTTTTTTTGGGACCTTCATATTTGAGGTTGAAAGTCATATTGATCAAATATTTGATCGTATTTGATAGGTCTTTAAACACTAGGTCCTCCCTGACTGGATATTTGATTTGAGCTTAAGTACTACCTCAAATTAAATCAAATCAAATCAAACATGGTCACTAGAGGCAGGTTTGTTTGCGTTGCTCGTGTAAGATACAGACAGAACCAAATTTGAGAACATTTTAGGAATTGCTCGAATTGATGAGTTCAAAAGAATTCGACATCGCTAAATAAAGATGCTGCAAAGGAACCGGTGTATCGTAGGCGGTTGGGCTGAAGTTTCTCTTTCTGTATTATAGATCTTGGACTAGGCATGGTTTCAATATATATTATACTTTCTTAATTTTGGAGATATAATATAAATATATAATATAATATCTTTTCTAGGCAACGCACAGTGGTAAAAAAAAGAAAAATCTGAAAACGTCTATTCTTTTTTTTTTATTTATTTAAAATTTTATTGTATATGTAAAAAAAAATAGAGGTTAAATGACTAGCTTCAACTAGAGTTTGAATCATATCTAGGATCCTAGTTTCACTTTTAGCTNTTAATCTGTTTGCCTTGCTGCTCCCTGCATGCAGATCTTTCGGTTGACTGAGGAGATAGACAGACGGGTCGACAGGTGGAGGCAGTCGTGGAAACAGAAGGGGGAGCAGGTATCATTGTTGTAGTGTTTAGCTGTGGTGTGACACACACGCACACACAAGTGGCCTTTTGTCGTTCACGGTGGTTTTTTATTGTGTCATTTAAGTACGCATGTCTTCCTTGTATCTATTTAATCTCTCTGTCCCGTTCTGTCTGTGACACCAAGAGGCATGGGCATCCGACTCCGTTGCAATTCATAGACTGGCGGATCGCATATGAAAGTGGGTGTAGTGCAAGTGAATGAAGGAGTTGACGATGAATTTCTTTCAAAGCTGTGCTCTCGTTGAGATCGAATTTCCTGTCTGTCCGATCTCCGCATCGGTGTGGCGTTGATGTTCTTCGTGTACGTACAAAAGGGGGTTCATGCACGCACATGCATCGAGCGTCACTGATCGTCTCTAGGCGACGCACAGTGGTAAAAAAAAAAAAAAAAAAATCTGAAAACGTCTATTCTTTTTTTTTTATTTATTTAAAATTTTATTGTATATGTAAAAAAAAATAAAGGTTAAATGACTAGCTTCAACTAGAGTTTGAATCATATCTAGGATCCCTGTTTCACTTTTAGCTTGGTAGACGCTTAAAAGGATTGACCAAAACTAGCTCCGACTAGAGTTTTGAAATGTATATCGTCCTAGATATCGTCAAAGAGCCAGTCAAAGAACTTCTCCTCTGTCTGCTCTTCTGTCTGCATCCATGCATCCATCCTTCTTGTCACTCTTTGGATAGGACAAAAGAGAGCCCCCTTTTCCTTTCGCCCGCGTCTCTCACACTCAGATGGTCCATCACCTAGTCCATCACCCGGTATCCCTCAGAGGAGGGAAGCAAGAAGGACGTCAGATGTGTCTGAGAGAACCACCACAGTGCAGTTGAACAAGGGAAAAAAGATCGGTTGGTCCGTGTTCAACAAAGTCGATGATGGAATGGTGAAGACAATAGTAGAGACACTAGTAGAAACAAACGTACAATAACAACTAGGACTAGAACTAGGGTTGAAACTAGGGTTGAAAGATGTTTAAAACTTTGAGTTGAGTAATAAGTTCGCGAGGAAGTTAGTTTAAAAGTACTTCTAAAAGGTGCTTCTCTAGGTGCTCCTAGAGGTGCTCTAGGAAATCCTTCGTAGAAAAAAAGAAAAAGAAAAAAAATCTGGAAAGGTCTTTTTTTTTTTTTTTTTTACCACTGTGCGTCGCCTAGGATCGTCTCTGCTTCGGTCACTGAAGGTGAATGGGTTGAGAGCCTAAGAAGAAGCCATAGGGCTCTCTTAAGCCCAACCTTGTGCTTCTCTTAGTTTCAACTTATGGATCCTGTTTGATGCGTCTTGCTTCAATTTTGTCTCTTCTTACCAGCCTGGTGACTCCCGATGTCATTCGATCGACGTTGCATGAGGCCATTTGTTTGGATCTAGCCGGCTTCAAACGGGATCGATGTTGCCGCATATTGCTGAATTCCGTTGTGGTTTGCCATCATGCATACATAGCGTATAGTACATTACAAAGGAATTTCATTGGACGGTCTTCGTAGTACTACTAGTATATTGATTGATTGGTTGATTAATTGATTTTATTCTAAAAATCTAGTATAATCTAGCTAGTAAAAAGTATCCATAAAATTGAGAATAGATCAAGAAATGAAGCTAGCTACTAGTACTAGTAGGCCGGAATCTATCAAGAAGAAAAAGTCTAGGGAAAAGTTCAAACACACACACACATACACACACACACACACACACACACACACACACACATACACACACACACACACATATATATATATATATATATATATATATATAAACACACATACACACACACACACACACACAAGAGTTGAAAATATCAGGGACTGCGACTTATACACTAGCTTACACTGATTAGCTAAAATATGATTTTGATCATTTTAGTGTTCTTACGTCCAGTTCAAAGTTCCAGCTATAGGTCAAATTTTGAATTTGAAATTAACCAAAGATTTTTTTAAAAAAACAAAACTTGAAAAAAAGTTGAAAACTAGCGTGGAAAAAATATATATATTTATTATTATTTTTTTAATATCACGATGCTAATTCTAATCAAAGTGAGCTACTTTGGGACCAGGTTTGGGTGCTATTGTCACTACTACATTTAAATTTTAAGCAGAGAGTCACAAGTCCGACGACTCCGATCGACATATTCCGACCTGCATGCGCAAGAAATTTTATTCAGACTACAGGTGATATGGAGTGGCATTAAGTGGCATACATACTGTCGTTCATCTATTTCTCTCTTCCCACTTCCATTCGCATCTCAAACCAGACTTCAGATCCATGGACGACGCCAGATTTTCCGACCTGCATGCAAGCGGCCGGGTCAGGTACACAGAGGGACGACACACATGATCGGATGAGATCTGACACTCACCGCCAAAATGATGTGTGACGTATGTGCACCTGAGTCTTCACGAGGGACAAGAGCCACCACCGGCACAGCAAGTGTATCAGCGTGAGAAGACAGACAGACGATATGTTTCTCTCTCATTTATCCTTCCCAGACAGAAAGGCAGACGGGCAGGCAGACAGGAGGGAAGGAAGTTGAGCAGGATGAGAGGAAGGAAAGAAAGAAAGAAAGAAAGAAAGAAAGAAGGAAGGAAGGAAGAAAAGAAAGAAAAGAAAGAAAGGAAAGAAAGGAAAGAAAGAAAGAAAGAAAGAAAGAAAGAAAGAAAGAGGGAAGGAAGGAAGGAAGGAAGGAAGGAAGGAAGAAAAGAAAGAAAGAAAGAAAGAAAGAAAGAAAGAAAGAAGGAAGGAAGGAAGGAAGGAAGGAAGAAAAGAAACAAAAGAAAGAAAGAAAGAAAGAAAGGAAGGAAGGAAAGAAGGAAGGAAAGAAGGAAGGAAGGAAGGAAGGAAGGAAGGAAGAAAAACAAGAAAAGAAAGAAAGAAAGAAAGAAAGAAAGAAGGAAAGAAGGAAGGAAGGAAGGAAGGAAGGAAGGAAGAAAAAAAAAAAAGAAAGAAAGAAAGAAAGAAAGAAAGAAAAAAAAAAGGAAAAAAGAAAGAAAGACGGAAAGCAAGAAAGAAAGAAAGAAAGAAAGAAAGGAAGGAAGAAAAGAAAGAAAAGAAAGAAAAGAAAGAAAAGAAAGAAAAGAAAGAAAAGAAAGAAAAGAAAGAAAAGAAAGAAAAGAAAGAAAGAAAGAAAGAAAGAAGGAAGGAAGGAAGGAAGGAAGAAAGGAAGAAAAGAAACAAAAGAAAGAAAGAAAGAAAGAAAGAAAGAAGGAAGGAAGGAAGGAAGGAAGGAAGGAAGAAAAACAAGAAAAGAAAGAAAGAAAGAAAGAAAGAAAGCAAGAAAGGGGGAAGGAAAGAAAGAGGGAAGGAAAGAAAGAAAGAAAGAAAGAAAGAAGGAAGGAAGGAAGGAAGGAAGGAAGGAAGAAAAGAAAGAAACGAAAGAAAGAAAGAAAGAAAGAAAGAAAGAAAGGGGGAAGGAAGGAAGGAAGGAAGGAAGAAAAGAAAGGAAAGAAACAAAGAAACAAAGAAAGAAAGAAAGAAAGAAGGAAGGAAGGAAGGAAGAAAAGAAAGAAAGAAAGAAAGAAAGCAAGAAAGAGGGAAAGAAAGAAATCAAGAAGGAAAGAAAAAACAACAACCAAAGACTCAGAAATTAAAGAAAGGAAAGAGAACAGATTGAGTTTTCCTTTACTTGAATGGCACACACAGTCTTTACAAACGTCTCCTCATCTGTTTTCTGCCTTTCTCTTGTTGTGCGCGTAGAAAGGAAGAAATCTCTAAGCTTCATCGATGGCTAAGAGACAGGTGACCTGAATAGCAGACTGCTGACTTCGAACATGTTTTCTTTACTTCTCAAAAATCATACAAGACCATCTCGATAATTTTCGACAACCTGAAACTGACTAGTTGAAACCCCGTCTTCTCGTAGAAGGGTAGCAAATACTCATGGCACAGAAGGAGAATCCGATCGATCCCCCTCTGCTTTCCCGTCTCCGTGTACCTCCGCACGTACGCCTTCAGCATTTCACTCCCAACACCCCTCCGCCGAAAGTCTTGGTGAATTACTACAGAATGGATGCATAACGTTCGCCCGTCTGCACTCTCTCTCGCACGCACGCACACACACACACACACACACACGCACACACGCACACACATACACATACACACACACACACAAACACGCACACACACACACACACACATCTTGAGCGTGCAATTCACTATCCTCCCGTAGCGCGTCCCGCCCCCTTTTTATGGCGGTCCGTTTACGCAGCTCTTTTGCAGTCCTTTACTATTAGCTTCTCTCGAAAGATAGGGCGCACATTGATGTTGATAATCGACCTCAGATAATGCAAAATTGTCAAATGAATTTGAGGCTGCCCTTTCTGACGTTTCGATGTAGGAAATGAAAACAAGAATCACTGACCACTGTCTGGGGCGCCAGATGTAACAGAATGCAGAATGACGAAGATAGACGGAGCACGTGCTGGAGAAATGCCGCACAAATTTCCAACTCAGAGACAAGAAAGGCGGTAGGATCGCTGGATATGCAAACGCAAAGAGTTGGATGACGGAGTAAAGAACCCTATTACTCAAAACACAAAGAAAAACTGAAACTCATCCAACTCTCTTCTCACCCTTCTCGTGCGTTTCCATGGTCTCGTGAGTAAGAGTTGTCCCTGAAGTGCAAGTGCCGTTCACAAACCCCGCCAGTGAACTCTTGTCTCCTTCGCCTTCCTCTCCCTTCTGCAACAGCACACAGAAGTGCTCTGGGGCCTCCTCGAGTCTCATCTGGATGCCCTCCTGAGAGGCCGCCTCGTCTTCTGGGTAGGACTCAATCTCTACCTCGTACACCCTCTTCACTAGGTCTGCTGTCATGCTCTCGAGAAAGAACCTTCCTCCGCCCTTCTTTGTCTCCACATGGGTTGGCTCCATTATGTCGGGCAGGTAGGCAGGTAGGCAGGCAGGCAGGCATGCAGGCGGGCAGGCAGACAGGCAGGCAGGAAAGAAGAAAGGAAGGGAAGCTGCGCCGACAGCCTTGGGTTGGGGACGTATTTTCAATTTCAATTTCTTTGCACGGTCTGTATATAGAGACCAAAGTGCGCTTCCAATGTTTCCGCCTCGTCGCAAAGCTGACGCAGGTCGATCTCGCTGTCCACTTGAAAAACTGGGGCAGCACTACGGGGAGCAAGGCAGGCGGCAAAACCTTGACGCCAAGCTGTCCCAAGTGCGTCTCCTTGGAGAAATGATTCAGCAATCCCAGTCAACAATTCATACAGGGCTCCCGGCCTACCATTTGCATCATCAGCGTGGGCTGCAAACTCAGATCTCGATAAGATGCGTCTGCACGTGTGTTGTCGTCCTTTTTTTTTTTCATCGACGGGTGGTCTCCACGATCCTCCCTACCCTAGAGAGCTGGACAATTACTTAGTCAGATGAGCATGCACTTATAGAGGGGAAATGGCGGCGTTTACAGAGAGATCTGTACGTACGTCGTTTGTACCAGGAGACGGCAGCTGAAATCATGATTCAACTAATGCCAGGAGACGGCATGGAGACGGCCATACATGAGATGGCCCAATGGAGACGGCATGCATGGCACGGAGACGGCAGGTGAGATGTCTGTGTAGACGGTCGATCTGCCATGGTCAGAATTCGATTGTACTCGCAGTCTCACTCACTCAAATGTTTGATTTCCCAGCAGCACGTCTGTACTGAATTTGAGCGACAACTGTCAGCATAACTAGCTGACCGCGTATGCAGCTTCAAACCGCTCGCATCCATCCAGGATCCTATCTCGATTCGCTTTCTGCTGATCAGTCTCCTTCTTTTTATTTGCGCAACTGAAGACTATGCAGAGTCTCTGGAGACGCTCTGTTTGCGCGTCTTTGCGAAGGTGCCGCCTGCCTTCGTCTTCTCTGTATCTGAGCTCTCAACGGACACAACCTCCCGTTTGTGCCTATCTAAAGGAAGGCGTGCGCCAAATGCAGACAGGTGAGAAAAAAAGGCAAAAACGTGCCGTCTCCCGGGACCCTTCCCTCTCCTGCGTGCATTCACTCACTCCGCCTGGAAAACAAAGAAAGGGCGGCTGTTGGTGTCTTTGATCTGCAGTGGGTGATCCCAACCTACACTGAACCCATGAAGCGAAGCCCTGCAAAGGGACCTCTCCTCTTTCCCTCTCTTCCCACGACCGCAGTCGATTTTTGTTTCTTGCTGCGCATGCACACAGATGCTTCACTTCTTTCATCTGACGCCAAAGAAATTCTATCACTGACACAACCTCTTGGCCTCATGGCACCCCCTGACGAGTCTAGATGGAGATGGGAGTTTTCACCCCTTTTTATGCATGTGTTTTCTCAACGCATGTCTTCGTGGAACATTCTATGCGTCGGTGCAGCGTCCTCATCAGTCTCGGGGTGGGAGATGAAACGGTTCTACGAGACAGTGGGCGTCCAGAAAGTCAACGCGGAGGGGGCAGGAGAAGGCTCATCTGATTGTTGTTGGGAGGTGTTGTTGGACGGGCGACCCTTGAGGACGCCGGGGAGAAAGTTAGTGAGTTAGTTGATTAGTCAATCGAGTCCTTCAGAGATTGCGATCAGACTCTGCTTTTATTATTAGATAATGTCTCAGTGTTAGCCTGCAAGGTTCTTGCACGAAGTCTTTCTCTTCTCTGGTGGACGAGGGTCAATTGTGTAGCGGGTACACTTGAGTATTGAAGGTTGTTTCTCCTTTTTTTTTGGATGAGAGTTTTATGGAATCTGTCAAAAAGACGGAACTCATGAATGAACCCATGAACCGTGTTTTTTTTGCGACGGCTGTTTCTTCTTTTCATTGCAGTCCCCTCCACCTGCCCACCGAGGACCTTGCACGAGCAGTAGCGGCTGAATGGGAATCCCAAATCGAAAAGTTGACTCCTGCTCTTATGCCCATGGTGGGCCGCAAAGAGGAAAGGGGGTTCTGTCTGTCTGTCTGTCTGTCTGTCTGTCTGTCTGTCTGTTTCCAGACTCGTCTTTGTTGTTATCTTTATGTGCGAATGGCTCTTTGCACTCTCTTGCGTCTCTCCTCCCTGAAATGTCGGCATGTGCCAAACAAAAACGTGATTGCATGCATCCTCGTGTGCGACCTCATTTGATGACCGAAAGTTGTGGTATAAGAAGAAGGCTCCCCTCAGCCCCCCCTCTTTTGTCCCTCTGCCGACTTTACTCTTTCTTCACTTGCTTCCCTCAGATGGCGCTTGCTGCCACGGCAGTGGACCTGCAGTACGGCACTTGGAGGGACAGGGAGGGACTCGTGGAGGGGGTCCTGAGGTTTCTCCAGACAGACACAGCACTGTGAGTCTTCTTGTCTTGGGGGGAGATCAACGCACTGTCTTCTGATGGGGAAGGCTTCAAGGAAGGAACACAACGTGAGACGAGAGACTCTGAGAAGCAAAGGCCGTCTTTGGCCGCCATTTTCAGTCTTTGGAGCAACTACAGGGCGTGTCCGTTTATCTTCTGTCTGTCCATTTGCCTGTCTGCTCCTCTATCTGTCGGC
>JAHBMJ010000258.1:37184-39684 GCA_018398765.1 Chromera velia | reverse complement strand
AGAAAGGCAGCGTATCACGCTGCGTGTGCAATAGTCCCGGCCTCGTGGCCACGTTTGACCTTGCATTCGCTCCCACAAAGCGGACAACGAAAGAAGACAAAGAGGGCATGCAAACAGAACTTACGGGAAGGAGGGGGGGGGATCGAGACCTTCTCGATCGATTAGGGCCCCGGCACACTCGTGTTGGGCCCCTCCTGTCTCTCCAGAGTACTGATCTCTCGGAGGACGCTCTCGACTCTCATGGGATCAGCCGTCATGGGTCTGGGCAAAGTTTTGGGATCAACAGCTGCAGGGAAGGCCTTGGAGAGTCCTTCAAGGTCTGCAGCGTCTACTAGGGGGAGGGTGTCAAATCTCTGCATTGTCAGCAGCACAGAATGAAGATAATGCCACACATGCTGGGCTCGGGGGTTGAGTCTCAAGGCAGAGACATACAGGCGTGCTGCCTCAGGAAAGTTGTCCATGTTCGCGTTGGCGATGGCTAAATTGGACCACACGCGCGTGTAGTTGGGCTTCATCTCGAGTGCCATGTTGTAGGCAGGGAGTGCTGCCTTGGTCAGACCGGCATTGGCCAGTGTTGCACCAAGCTTGTTCCATATGGTGAAGTCTGTCGGCCTGAGCCTTGCTGCCTCCATCAAGTGGGCTGTGGCGGCGGCGAAGGATCGTCTGATGTGGTGCACAACACCCAGGGCCACTCGGGCGTCGGGATCGTCCGGCCGCATGCGCACGGCGTTCTCGAACAACTCACACACCTGCAGGCGCGGGGGCAAGGAAATGGCAGGAAGGGAATGTGCAACGAGAGAGAGAGAGCAGAGACCACGGCGACGGAGGAGAAGGAGAAGAAAACACTCGAGATGCTGATAATCCCGTAGAGATGCTTCTATGAGATGTGAATGATTCAGTCAGACCGGTGAACGACCCGCTCCTTATGAGAGAGAAAGAGACAGAAGAAAGGTTTCATTCACCCCGTTTCTGTCTATACTAAGGAATCACGAAGGAATTTTCTTTTCTTTGACCGTCTCAGAGCGTCATTCTTGCCTCTCGTCTGTCTCCACAGCGGCCTAAAGCACTCACTCACTCACACGCTCACTCTGTCACTCACGTGTTCCTTCAGCGCATCAAGTTCCTGCGGAGCTTCTCCCGAGGCCCCCGGAAGTTCCGAGAAGACCTCATGGTTCTGCACCCACGTGCGCAGGTGCTGGAGGGCTTGCGATGCATCGAGCTCGTTTGTTAGGGACACACCGAGGGCGAGGAGGGCCTCGAGATTGTAGGGATCCACCTGCACACCCACACACACATACACACACACACACACACACACACACAGAGCAATGCAGCCATTCAGTCTTTCATTCGGTTCGCTCAATCACGCTTGTGTGTTTGTATTTGTTTTCGTCACACTGAACGTCGAAATGCTTCTCTTGTCCGATTTGCAGCTGTAAACACGCGAATCAAAGAAAGACCGTTGGGAAGCAAAAGCAGACAAGATACTATTTGGGAGGGGAATATCGCGAGGGAAGTCGGAAAGAATGACGCAGAAACAGAGACGGCACTGCAAAACCAATCAGGCAGGCAGCACTCTTCCAGCCCCTCCTCACGTTCCACTGTATCTCTCTCTCGCCTGCCTGACCTCATGTCCTTTCTGCAAACAAATGATGGCGTCGATATCTTCATCGTTCGCTGCGTGCAGTTGACCCAACAACCTCCAACCTTCCGAAGAGTCTGGGTGTTTCTGCACCTCTGCCTCCAACGCATGTCTTGCCTCCTCGTCTCTTCCCTCTGCCAAGAGCCGCAATGCCACTGCAAGACAATCCTCCTCCTGCTCCACATACTTTTTCGATTTCTCCGAAAACGCGTACTGTCCCCCCGTCTCCCCCCTCTCTTCAATCGCCCCCTTCTCCTCAAACTCCTTCCACAATTCATCAAATTTAGATCGGTCAGCAGGACCCCACGCAGAGGCCATAGCCTCTCTCAACTTCTCCGTGTCCTCCATATCATCCAGAAGGTCGCCTCCGTGCTCCTCCGCCATTTTCCGCAAAACTTCCTCCATGGAATCGATATCGTCCACCTCCTCCATCTCATCCTCCTCCTCTATGCCCCCGTCCCCGTACATGCCATCCCAATTGACAACCCTGCCCTCTTTGTCCACCACCTGATTATCCTTGAATTCCAATTCTCCTTTCGCAACACGGTCAACAAAAGCCACAAATTCACTCCGTGCGATCTTGGGGTCTCCAGAAGCTTTCAATTTTTCCACCAATTCCTTCGCCTTTTCCCTGTCCATCGCTCCCCCACTCTCTGCCTGTTCTTGCTCCTCCTGTGGACCCTGCTCGACAAGTCGCACAGGCTGCAAGGGAGCAGGAGCGCTCTGCTGTACGGGGGGAGGCATCATGCTCAGAAACCCCGAACCTTGAGGGCCCGGGCGGGACATACCCATCGACGGAGGGGGCCAATAAGAGGCCCCCTGGAAAAAGGGCCCCTGCTGGTTCTGCAGAGGCTGCTG
>JAHBMJ010000258.1:17184-32184 GCA_018398765.1 Chromera velia | reverse complement strand
ACTAGCGTTTCAGGTAAACATAGTACGCCGGGAGAGGCTCATACTCTGACGGGCTCCCTGGGTGAAGTGAGGGAGACTCACGCGCTCTGATGGGCATCTCAGGCACTGCCAGGCTGAAAGAGGCTCAACGCTGTCAAAGCCTGAGATGATCTCTTGCTGACTCCCAAGTTGACTGAGGGACTCTCACGCTGTCATGGGCGTCTCAGGTGGACTAAGGAACTCTCGTACTGTCACGGGTGTCTCGGGTAGATCGGAAAAGGCTCATGCTATCAGAGCTTGTGACGATCTCTGACGGGCTTCCAAGGTGGACTAAGGGACTCTCGTGTTATCACGGGTGTCTCGGGTAGACTGGGAAAGGCTCCCGCTGTCAGAGCTTGTGACGATCTCTAACGGGCTCCCAAGGTGAACTAGTAAGGGACTCTCGCACTGTCACGGGCATCTCAGATGGACTGGGAGAGGCTCATGGTCTCAGAGCCTATGATGATCTCTGATTGGCGTCCCGGGTGACTGAGACAGGCTTACGCTTTTGAAGGGCAGCTCGGGTGGACAGAGGAGGGCATAGGGAGGCCTACACTCTGCTTGGCGTCTCAGATATGTTGGAAGAGACCCAGGCTCCGACGGGCTCCTTGAGTAGACTGAGGAACCCCCAGTTCTCTCTCCCTGCGTTCGCACACCGACGCCATCTCCCTCTCCATTCGCACACCAGCTCTATACATCTCCCTCAGAGTCTCTATCGGATGCCGCATGCAGAAATCATCTTCTTTTAATTTTTAGAGAAACAAAACAAAGGCAGGCCCAATGGCATCTCAAGGACAAAAACGCTCAAAGAAGTAAAAAACAGAGGCAGGCCCATCTCTAGGGTACAACACTCAGGGAAATAAAACAGAGGCAGGCCCATGATACTCATCTCTAGGACATAACACTCAGAGAGCAACAAAACGGTTCTGACCTCAGCATCTACGCCTAATTAAGGACCCTCGCTCCGGTACCCAACGACTCCCGCTCCTACGCTTTTCCCAATAATATCCCGGCGCCTCTTCCCTTTGGGACCTCATGGCTCTCAACATCTCTTAACGATATACAAAGAACGCTACCCCCCAAGGACCAACGCATCACAGTGATTGAAGGAGGCTCAAGCGCCCACAAGCAGCGCCGCCAAGCACTCTGGGACGGACTAAGGGAGGCTCACAACTCCAATGGGCTTCTCGGGTGGACTGAAAGGGGCTTATGCTCTGACGGGCTCCTTAGGTAAGCTGGAGAGTCACACGTTCTAGCGGGCATCTCGGGTACTAGGCCGGGAGAGGCGAGCTCACGCTGTCAAAGCCTGTGACTATCATAATCTCTGACTGGCTCTCTGAATTAACTAAGGGACTCCCGCGTTCTTACGGGTGACTCGGGTAGACTGGGGGGGGCCCATGATTTCAGAGCCTGTGATGATCTCTGATTAGCGTCTCAAGTAAACCAGGGTGAACTAAGATAGGCTCAGTACGCTTTGAAGGGCATCTTGGGCAGACAGAGGAGGGCATACTAGAGAGGTCCACACGCTGGCCGGCGTCTCGGTTGATTGGGGGAGACCCGAGCTTCGATGAGCTCCCCAAGTAGACTGAGCCTCATTGAGGAACTCTCAGCCTGAGGTCTCTTTCCTTGCATTTGCTCACTAACTGTATCTCTTTCTCCATCTTCACACCAGCTCTATCTCCCTCTCCATTTGCTTATCAACTCCATCTCCTTCTCCATTTGCACACTGGCTCCATCTCCCTCTCCATTCGCTTATCAACTCCAACTCCTTCTGCATTCGCACAGACGCACAGCCAGTTAGCAGCAGCCCAACTCTAGGGCAAAGCTGCACACGTATATCAAAACGCAGTCAGCAGCGGCCCAGTTCTAGGGCAAAGCTACACACGTACATCAAGACACAGTCAGCAGTGGCCCAGCTCTAGGGTAAAGCTGCACACGTACATCAAGACGTAGTCAGTAGCGGCTCAACTCTAGGGCAAAGCTGCATACGTACATCAAGACGCAGTCAGCAGCAGCCCAGTTCTGGGGCAAAGCTGCACACGTACATCAAAATGCAGTCAGCAGCGGCCCAGCTCTAGGGCAAAGCTGTACACGTACATCAAGACACAGTCAGCAGTGGCCCAGCTCTAGGGTAAAGCTGCACACGTACATCAAGACGTAGCCAGCAGCGGTCCAGTTCTAGGGCAAAGCTGTACACGTACATCAAACGCAGTCAGCGGTGGCCTAGCTTTAGAGCAAGGCCACACACGTACATCAAAACGCAGTCAGCAGCGGCCCAGCTCTAGCGCAAAGCTGCATACGTACATCAAGACACAGTCAGCAGTGGCCCAGTTCTAGGGCAAAGCTGCACACGTACATCAAAACGCAGTCAGCAGCGGCCCAGTTCTAGGGCAAAGCTACACACATACATCAAGACGCAGTCAGCAGCGGCCTAGCTCTAGGGCAAAGCTGTACACATACATCAAGACACAGTCAGCAGCGGCCCAGCTCTAGGGTAAAGCTGCATACGTATATCAAGACGCAGCCAGCAGCGGCCCAGCTCTAGGGCAAAGCTGCACACGTATATCAAGACGCAGTTAGCAGCGGCCCAGCCTAGGGCCCAGCTCTAGGGCAAAGCTGCACATGTATATCAAGACGCAGTCAGCAGCGGCCCAGCTCTAGGGCAAAGCTGCACATGTACATCAAGACGTAGCCAGCAGCGGTCCAGTTCTAGGGCAAAGCTGCACACGTACATCAAACGCAGTCAGCGGTGGCCTAGCTCTAGAGCAAGGCTGCAGATACCAAGCGAATGCCGGGAAGCCCAGCTCGAGGGCAGAAGGGAGGGCGGCCGGGCTCAGGTTTAGGGCACGCATCTCAGAATTGAGTGTCAACAAGCGCCGACAAGCACTCCAGGGTTGATTAAGGGAGGTTCACACTCTGACTGGCACCTCGGGTGTACTGAGACCGACTGAGAGGGGCTCATACCCTAACGGGCTCTTTAGGTACATTGGGCAAGGCTCAGGCTTCGATGCATTTCGACGGCTAGGCTCTCTGGGTGCGCCCAGATGGACTGAAGGGAGGCTTGCGCTCTGATGAGCACACTCTGGGAGGGCCCTGTGAGTATGTCCCACATCCGCTGTGTGTATGACTAGCTCAGCTCTAGAGCACACACCTCAGAACGCCACAGAGACACTGGAACCGACCCCGCCTCCCTCGATTTCTAAAGAGATAAAACTATTGGAATCCAATGGATAACCTTTCTTACCTCTCTCTCTACGTATACTGATACCAGAGCTCCATATCCCTCTCTACCTGTACTGGTAGCGACTTCATCTGCCTCAATCTTCAGAAGAACAAAAAACAGAGGCAGGCCCTAGCTGTGCCCATCTTCATTTCTCCCTCCGTCGGATTTTGGAAACCGATTCTATCCCCCGCAATTACTCCTCGAGTGGGTTTAGAAAGGCTCATGAGGTGGACTGAGGGTGACTGAGGGAGGCTCAGTGTGATACGCCTTAACGGGCCTCTCGGGTGGACTGCATGAGAGAGGCTAAACAACCGAACCAACAGCCAAAACGGAGACTGATATCCAAAGATACACAACGCAACACCATCCAGGGAAACGACGCAACTAGGGGCCCACAGACGAAACAGTGCGATGGCCCTGGTGGTTGTACACGAGGGGACTAGCAGATACCATTAGGGACAGGTTGAATGTCCGGGGTCTGGGCAGAACTGGAAGGAGACAAGCCTGTCATTCTGAAGGTCAGACAAGAACTGAACAACACCTTCAGTCTCAGTCAATTCTACGTCATTTTTCTTCCTCCAGGCTGTGTTCTACCTCTCTTTTCAGCCCTTTCCTCCATATATGTAGAGAGATACTATAAAGAAAAGTCCCGAATATGGCTCGAATGCATGGGTTGCGCGGACGGTGGGCCGGCCCTCCGGCCGGGGGTGGCCCGCGCGCGGCCCGCAGCCGCGCGCGGCTCTTTTGGCTAAATCTTGCTCTGTTGTGGCAGTTGTGCACATCGCGTGTATGCCGTCTCGGCGGGGTTGAATCTTGAATCTGTCGGATTCAGACTGTCGGCCTAAGTTAAGAATGCCCAAGACAGCCTTCAAGACTTCCCACACTTGGAGTCACTTCGATCCTTCGATGCATCTGTCTTACTTATATGTGGAGTACTTGTCTTTAGTGATTCTAGTGGACTCTGTTCGGCATTAAGAGAGGTCTCGAGGGAAGGGAAGATCGCACGACTCCAACTGTGAAGCAGTTGGAGCTGCGCATGTGAAGTTGATTGGATTTTGGATTCATTTGAGACTCGCCAGGCAGAGTCTGCTCACGTAATTCTTTCGTGTCTAGTTTGAACGTGTTCTTCGCTCTTCGCTCAGTTCGTAACCCGAAATGGAAGGAACTCAGAGGAGAATGGAAACCTCCGCATTGATTGCTTCAGTCGATGAGGAACGTGGCCGCTCCTCCTTCCTTTCTCTGGCCAAAAGGCTGACTCACAGGGACCCTGTCATTGTTTCCGTCTCTCCCTCTGAGAATTACCTCATGGTGAGGGGTGACAAAGAAGCTCTGGGTCTTACTATCGAGATGTTTTATGCAAATGTCGGATTCGAGCCACGGACTGAGTTGGAAGTGGTCATTTCCCAATCGACGATGTTGGCGTTCCTCACAGGAGGCGAGAACGCGTTTCTGTCTGTGCTTCCGGGCATTTTCAGACAGACGAGTTTCCCTGATTTGATAAGGAAGGTGATCGTCAAAGGATCAAAACCTGAAGTTGTGACAGCACTCAAACGCCTCGTTCACATGTCTACTGACTTGACTCAACTGAACCCCAGTGAAACTCTCCTACCGGTCGTGAATTCCGATCCTCAAGCACTCCCCCGAACCAACGCGCCCCAATCGCTTGTACCTCCCTTGTCTCATGCACTGGGGCTCCCGCCTGGAAGTACCCCCGCCTCTACCTCAACCGGTCTGAATGACATGCTATTCTCGAACTTAAGAGAATTCTTCCCCCCCACGCGCCCCCTTGCCAATGGGTTTCACGCAGATGGACACCGTCAGGGTATGCAAACCCCTTCCCTGTCCCCTTCCTCTGCCTTTGTGGCGGCAGGGGTCTTCCCTTCCAACCATACCAGCAGAACCGCACCACTCCCGTCTCCTTTCGTCAACCCCGTCTCTTCCGAGCAGAACCAAAACCGCACTCCGCAAATGGCCCCGGCACAAACTGCCGCTGCTGCTGCTGCTGCTGGAGGAGGAGGAGGAGGAACAGGAGGCAGGCTTTCCAACGCTGCGGCTCCCGGTATGGGTGCGCCTCCGGGCACGGCAACCATTGCCGAGGATCAAGCTTACCCTCAGTATCCGTCTCCCCCGCTCCCTACCCAGACCACGACCCATGGGGGGCCGCCACGTGTCCGAAATGACTGGAACCTGAATGTCGGCTTCGAAGTTCCCCCCCAAGTGGGATCACCATACCCACTCATCAGTGGGAATGGGGGGTCCGCGCACAATACGAACGGTGAGGTGTCTGTGTTTGAAGGTCCCCTAGCCAGAAAGGGGCCCTTCGGACCATTCTCCCGTCACGGTCCTCGCGGACATTTCCCGCACACCCACAACGAATCTGCGCAGCCTCCGCCTTACACAGAGACTCCTGTGATTATGGGAGCACAGAGAGAGATTCCTGCGAGGGGGGGATTCCATGGTTTGTCTCGTGACGCTCCTTTCCGTCCTCAGCCTCAGCTGCCCGAGTGGTCATCGAGTAGAAGAAGGATGAATCACTCGGGGGCGGGAAGGACGGGCGGACTGGAGAAAAAAGAACTGCCTGTACCTGAGAGTATCGTGCGTCGCTTAGTCGGAAGGGGCGGTGCTACGGTGACAAACCTGGAGTGTGCAACAGGTATGTCTGCTTGATTCTCTCTCTCTCTCTCTCTCTGCCCGGGCGGGCGTCTCCCTCAAGTCCGTCCGTCTGTCTGAACCCTACAGTCTGTCAGTCAGTCAGTCAGGTTGTTTGTCAGTTATCCCTTTGCAGATGGCACAAGCTAGGGAGGATTTTCTTCACTCAAGTACAGCAGTCCCCTTCCTTGTCGTCAGACTTTTGGGAGACTGCCTAGGAGTGCATGCCTCTAAGTCCGGCTGTTGTTTCTTTCTGTTTAAAAAGGGGTGAGAGAGCGATGAACGAATCAGCAAGCAAATATTCATTCATTCATCTGTGAGTGAATGCAGGTGCAACGGTGACTCTGAAAGGATATGAGGGAGATAGGCCGATTCGAATGGTGAGTTAGCTGTGCAACCTTCTCCTGCTTCGACAGACACTTGCTTCTCTGTGAGGATTTGATATTTAAAGAAAAGACGATGGAAGGTTTTTGAAACACCAAGCCCATGCAAAATCGTTTATCTTTATCATCAGACTCAGTCTTTGTTGAAGACCTTTTCTGTGCCTGTGGACGATTTTTCAGTTCCAAAGGGGAATTAAGATCCGAATTTTTCAGGAATATTGCACCAGCAAGATCTGGGCCTGTTACCCCCTTGAAAGGCTGTGGCTTGGATTGGTCGTCTTGTGACTGTAAGTCCAAAGGACACGCGTGGGTTGAATGCATGTACGCGTGAATGATCGAATTGAATGAGCGTTTCTTTCAAAACCTGGCTGTTGTCTGCTTGTTTGTTGTTTCCTGTCCCCCTCTCAGATGCGCATCGAAGGAATAGAAGCGCAGGTAGGTAGGTGGACTTGGTTGGACAGGTGGTAGGGGGGGGGGGGTTAATTCAATGTCACACTCACACTGTTCAGTTGAAAGTGGACTGGTCAATGACTTTGCCTCTGGCTTCGTGAATGTTTCAGTGAAGGGTGGGGTGGGGTGGCACGTGGAAATGGAAAAGAACTAGATCGAATTCTTTTTGTGTTGTCTCCGTGCGTTCTCTCTCTCTGTTGTGCTTTTGTGTCTCCGTGCCTTGTCTTGCCTTGCCTTCTCGCGTCTTGCGCTGTCTGCTCGCGTTGCCCCCTCGTCCCTAGCATGCATGATTTTGTATTTTGACTGTTCAAATGTTCATTTGCCCTGCCTGCCTCCTTGTTTGTTGCAGGTCCACCGGTGCTATCACCTGGCATGCGCAAGACTGGCGCTGTTGGGTGTTCGTCTGGAGGCGCCTCGGGAGGTGGAGGCGACCGTTCTCAGAGTCCCCGAGGAGTGCGTGGGCCGGGTGGTGGGACCGAAAGGGACGACGGCCCGGGTGATTGAACACGACTCTGGGGCGGTGATCAGCATCACCAGGAGAAGCCGATTGAACCCCCTTTTGAGTGGGGAGTTTGAATCAGGGCTGGTTGCAGAGGAGGGCAGAATGGGGAGGGAACTGGGAATTGAGGGCCTGGAGAGGGAAGGACTCAGGAGGCTTCGTGAGGTCTGTCTGTTTGTGTGTTCGATCGATCGGCAAGTGTGGCACCACCATGTGAAAGGAGGCTTGCATGGAAACTGCTTACTTTCCTCTCTCTCCCCCTCTCCCTCTCTCTCACTCTGTGTGTGTGTGTGTGTGTGTGTGTGTGTGTATGTATGTGCGTGTGTGTGTGCGTGTGTGTCTGTGTGTCTGTCTGTCTCTCTCTCTCTCTCTCTCTCTCTCTGTGTGTGTGTGTGTGTGTGTGTGTGTGTGTTGTGTGTTTTGACGTACGACAGCTGACTGCATCACAGTCGAAGAGTTAGTGTCGGAAGAAACGATAGATCCCGTCTTCTGAAAAGGCTCCGAGGGTGCAAGAACAACTGCATGGCACGAGTACAATATCCTTCTCTCTTTGTGGATTCTTTTTTTTTGCTTTCAGGTCCTGCCAGGCACGCGCCCTGTCCTCGTGGTGGGCACTGAGGAGTCACGTCGCCGTGCCCTTGAAATGGTTGACAGCATGGTGAAAGGGCATGGCCAGGCAGAGGCAGAGGCAAATGGGGGGGGAAACTCATCGAGGAGTGTCGTGGATGTGGTTGAGGTCCCGCCCTGTTTCTTTAATGTTGTCACAAACGCGTGGACAAAATCCGTCTGTGCAGATTCGGTTCCGGTCTATTAGGAATGTTTTTGCGTGCCTTCCAAAGTAAACCAGGAACCGCACTCAAAAGGATGCCGATTGGCCAAATCAATCCTGATGCTCAGCCCCAAAATAAGACACAAACGGTTCAAGAGGCAGGGAGGGGGGAGGGGGGTTCGTGCCAACATACATGTTTTTGAACTGTATACTTCGAATTGCCAACACACACAACCACAAGCACGCATGCACACGCGTACGCTCCCACACATACACCTTCACACGCTCACAGAAAACAGAATATCTGACTCGCACTCTCCTTTCATCTACCACCAAAGCGCGAACTTACTTTGCCTGCTTCCGAAAAAGTCAACACAGACTGTTTGCAAGCGTCCCCGCATGCCGTCGCGCACCTCAGAGTCTCCTGCAAGCTCTCCTCTTCTTCCTTGCTTGGTTTTCAGCTGGCGAGATTGAAAAGGGAAGGCAGGAAAGAGGCAGACAGGTATGAGTCAGAAGAAGAAGACAAGAAAGATGTACTGGTGGACAGACCAGAACGGAGAACTATACTTCCTCTGTGATGAAGGCCCCCGGGGGAGTATGTTCGAGGCTTCAGTCTTCAGGGGTTGATTGTACACACACACACACACACACACACGCAGAGACAGAGGGTCCAATGACTGATCGATGAAAGACGGCTCGCTCCGTCAGGTGGGTCTCTGAACTCCGTCTCCCCGTCAGCAGTAGTTAACAGGATTCTTCTCCATCACCCTGCTGGTCCTTTCTCGGAATGATCAGCAGTCGCCCCCCTTTACCTTTTTCTTCAGCAGACTGTGCAGCAATTCCGAGACAGTAGAATGTACAACGATCATGGTTGGGTTTCATGCATGAAACCAACAAGCACTTTCTGTGTGTCTTTTTGGCGGATCGCTTTCTCTCCTTTCTTTTCTTCTTTTCTCTCTGTACCTCTCTTCTTTCCTTCCATTTTTTTCTCAAACATACAGTCAAGACATGCATAGTCGTTTGTTTCCTAGGTCTCTTGATTTACTGTTTCTTCCTTTCTTGCCTCCATTCATTCTTTTATTTCTTTCTTTCTGTATGTCTTTCTTTCTCTCTCTCGCCCGCTGTCGCTCTCGCTAATCTTTCACGAACAGACTCTCACGCACTCACACACGCACTCTCAATCTTTCGCACAACATCCCTCTTTCTACCGTATGGTCTTTTTGTTTCATTCCTGCTCTCACTGTCTCACACTCCACTCTCCGTTCACCGCACTCTCTTCCCTTTCTTCCCTTCCTTTCTCTTGGAGAGAGAGCGATGAGACGAACAGAAGTGTCGCTCCACCTTCAGAACAGACTGACTCCGTTGGTCTGGGCATGCAAGCGCAAACGAAGGGTTTTACCTGGTTGCTCTTGCTGTGTGTGTATGTGCGAATGTGTGTGTGTATCTGTCGTATGTGTGTGTGTGTGTGTGTGTGTGTGTGTGTTTGTGTGTGTGTGTGTTTGTGTGTGTGTGTGTGTCTCTCTCTCTCTCTCTGTGTGTGTGTGTGTGTGTGTGTGTGTGTGTGTGCACTTGCGTGCGTGCGTCAGACATGCAAAAGCCAACAAACAGACAATGCCCTCCGATCGAACGAATTTGAAGCAGCAGGAACTTTCGCTTCAAGGCTCACGGATACTGACTTACAGCGACTCCGCCTCATAGTCAGAGTCATAGTCAATCGCTGAAAGGGGAAGAACGCAGAGTGAGTGCGTGCGTCGATGGACAGATGGACCGAGCAAGCCTCCTTTGTTTGTGTCCGCATATCGTCGTCTTTTGATTTGAATGGTCCGACCGGTCAGGTCAGACAGAATCGGAAAAGCCGAGCAACCTCGGCAATTTCATCTCTCTGAAGACTAAAAAGAAAATGGGAAGGAGAAGAAGAGGTGCCTTTGTTTCGCTTTTTTTGTCTGTACGTGTTGATGGGGAATACGGACGGAATAAGTTGAAAAAAGCATGTTGGAGAGGAGAGGAAAAAGAATGGAAGGGAGGGACAATCATGTGTCCATAAATTTGATGTCAGTCAGACGTCTGCTTGCAATGCACACCAGCACTAGGCGGGAGCTGTGAGCTTAGCAAGTAGAAGTTTTCTCGTGCAAAGCAGGCCTGTCACTTGGCTTAGCTGTTGAGTTCGTCAATCAACTGGCATCCATCGATGCCATCCAGCACGTTTCAGCAGGCCATGCATGGTGCATGCGTGTGATTAGTATAGAATGAATCGATAGAGTTGCTAGAGAGAAAAAAGTAGTGGCGTGGAGGGGGAGCTGTACGTGTGAGAATTTCAGGTGGATCTGAGGAAGGGTATGCAGTGCATGTTCAAAGGAGGACGATGCAGCTGCTTCATTCAAATGAATGCGATCGAAGTGGATTGATTTTACAAGACAGACAGTGTCTCTATATGTGTGTACGTGCTCGTCTGTCCCCCTTCCCGATGCTCTGTACGTGCATATTGTTGCGCTGTGTGCATGCATGGTTACTGTCCACAAAACCAACAGCAAGTGCATGTGGTCGGTCGGTCGCTCGGTCATACTCTCCTCAATAATTTGTTACATATCGATACTTGATCGATCTGGCATCCGTTTCTTCTTCTTCTTCGTGTATATACTTGCGACAAGCGCTTTTTTTGCCGATGAATACTCGTTCACCCGCAGATTTTCCCATCAGACTTGCAGTTCTGCCGGTAAGTCACTGGTACGCGTTGGAATCAGTGGACGATCGGATCGCTTCTCAAACTAGTTCTCAAGTGACTTCTGGAGTTGTTTGCACCGGCCTTGTTCGCTGTTCCATCGATCAGTTTAGGTCTAGGTCATCTAGAGATGAACTGCTTAGTTATAGGTTAAGTCTCCACACAAAGTTGGAGGATAATTGTCTGTCGTTTTAAAAAAAGTAATATACGAATAATACGATCAACGTCGATCATATACACTTGGCACTTTACGATACAAAATTTAACATAACTAGTTATACAGAAAAGTAATGAAATATAATAAAATAATATATCTAGTAATATGTTTATCATTTCATGAATATACATTGCGAGTCTGAATTTACGACTAGCATTATTTAGCATTGCGAGGAGTTCCGCTCTGATGGCTGTAGTCATTTATTCAGTCAGTCAGTCTGACAGTGATCATGCAGTCAGTCATTCATTCATTCGTTCGCTCATTCAATCGTTCATTCATTTATTCATTCCTAGATGTATTCTTTCATTCCTTTATTATCTAGTTCATTATTTCATTCCTTCATTTAGAATCATTCCTTCAATCTTTCATTCATTCATTCATTGTCAGCTCTAGACCTTTTAAGCTATTTTGAGGCTACCACCCGGCCAAAACAATTAGTACTAATTAAACCACTAAAAAACGGTAAATCGAATTCTTATTACTTTTTTTTTTAAGTCTTGCACATTACTACCAATTTGATATAATATCTTATTATCTTTTGAACAACAGTCAAAGAAAATTGCCCCCAATTTTGAAATCTGTATTCCTAGCCCTATTCCAAGAACAAAACTGTGGCTAGGCGTGATCTGTAGATATATATATCTTTAGATATATTTTTCATAACCCATAATATAATATATGTACAAAAAAAAATATGTACAAAAAATATATGATGTGAGACTATCTTAATGAGAATTTTCTTCAAGAAAGGTTCTTTGGTGAATGAATGAAGTGAAAAGCTGTTTATACATTGAATAAGTAACATAGATATATGAGATAGATATATAGATATATTTTTTTAATTAAAAATATAATATAAAAATATATATACAGATCACGCCTAGAACTGTGGGCCAAACAACAAATATTTCTAGAGTTTTTTTGACCGGGAACACGAAAAATCATGCAGGACAAAAAAAAACTTGAACTTGCACGGTCACCGTTTTGTCTTATAGAGCTCGTCCCAGTAAACGGCAAGGGGGTGTACCTTATTGCTGAACTAGTCGTTGAGGCTTAGATCACACCACAATGCCAGCCATAACGTGACTATGTGGCCCTTAACGTGGCCCGTCTGGTTTTCCAGGCCGCTAACAAACAACAATCTGTCTGCACTTTGCATGCTGTGGTCTATGGGCTGTTCAGAAGGGACTGCTCCAAAAATCGATCCAATGACACAGGACAAAAAGATACTTTAACTTTGCATATGCCTTTTTTCCACTCTTTTAGCCATTCTTCTCTCACTGGCAGCGATTTCTCCCTCTCCTTCCCTCCTGGACTCTTATATCATCATTAGAAGTATATAGTCACATGTCGATCAATCATGTATGAATCAGTCTTCTAGGAATCGGTATGATGTATCTTGCTTTAGCAGCTTTAAATTACTTAATTTCAATCACGTGTAATAATATCTAGAATAGTGCAATGATTTGAGAACGAGAATCATCCTTTAATTGACGCAGCTTTTGGCTGACTTTGGCTTTCAAGATACATGTAGCCAGTTTTATTTATTCTCATGTCTCCCGTCTTGTAGGTCAATTAAGTCTTCTCAAGAAATCACGGGAAAGACCTCAGAAAGACAGACGTAGACAGAGGTGTTTGGTGGAAGGAAGACTCTAACAAACAAACGAGTGTCTTCTTCTTATGTGCGCAGCGCGGCAGCTTCATGAGAAAGAAGCCCGATAGTCTTGAGAGCCCAACCGATGCCCCTCCGATCAGACTGCATGGCTCTCTGCGTCAGGGTCCAGACTGCTCTGCCTCCTGTGCGACTACCGATCTGTAGTAGCGTCGTTTGGAGTACGACAGACACTGCAGGCAGGCACACATGCAATGCCACAGAGATTTCAAGGCACGAACCTGTGGAGGAGACAGCTGAGCAGACCTCGAGGGAGACGGATGGATGTGTGGATCAGTAGACGGATGAAAGGATGAAGGAGCGGGTGGATGGGTAGATGAAAATGCGATCCGGTGAGATTTGGAAATCAATCAAAAACCAAATTTTGAGTTGACCAGGAAAAGACCACACGTACGCACGATAACGCACAATCAATCACGCGTGGCAGCACACAGACACACGCAGCAACACACTGACGACACACATGCATTGACACAGAACCGGAAAGGTAGGCAAAGAGGAAACGGATCATAGCAAAGAGAGACAGATGGCCGGATCGACGGGAGAGAGAGAACCCGAATTAAAAGGATGGAAAGAAGCAAGGCTTTCTATCGCAGAGAGACTTCGGTGACTCGCCAGAAGAGCAAGAAAAGCAGCCAGAGAGATTTTTATTGCAAAAAATTGAGGAACACATGTTCAAAAAGAGAACAAAACAAGAGAAAGACAAAACAAGGCCTGAGGCAAGAAAGAAAATGGAAAAGAACGGACGAACGAACGAGCGAACGAAGGAAAGAAAGAAAGCAAAAAGATGGAAAGAAAAGAATAAAGACGGAAAGAACGAAATAAAGACAGACAGACAGACAGACAGACAGACAGACAGACCGACTATATGACTTTTCCCCCTCCTTCACAGGCAGACGACAGAGTACATCGTCTCTTTCCTTTTTCTCTTCCTGACAGACAGACTATATGTTTCTTCTTTTCCCTCGTTTTCTTCAAGTACACAAAAGACAAAAAGAAAGAAAGAAAGAAAGAAAGAAAGAAAGAAAGAACAAAGACAAAAGAACAGAAAAAAACATCAAACAACGTGGGCAGGGGGCCCGAATAGTGAGAGTTAAGCGCCCCTTGCCTCTCCACCTCCCGACAGACTTTCACTGATCACTGGGTTCACACGTTGATCCTCTGCTGCTTCCACTCCAAGACAAGAGAGAGAGAAAAAAAAGACAAGAAAAAACAACAAAGAAAAAAACTGCACGTGGGAACCGGCACCGCCATCTTCTTCAGACAGGGGGTGGGGGGTGGGGGGGCGCTCCTACGGAGGGGGAGTCTTCTGATGCTTTGTCTGCGTCTGTTGCGGAGGGACTCTTTCGGCAGTAACGAAACTCTCCAAAGTTCCATACCGAAAGAGCGACGGTGCTGGTGGGGCCGAAAACCTTCTCCAGAAGCTCTTCTCGCTCTCAGGGTTCCTCTTGTGAAGAGGGCGAGTTTTGATGCTCTTGGTCATGCGTGGAAGCTGAGTGGGGGATGCCGCTAGAAGCAGAAACTGAAGCCGAGGCGGAACTGGATGCTGCGACTTGGGCGGAGACGGGGGCTGGCATGGGATCAGGGGCTGTGGCTGCATCTGGCTCTGGTTCGTTCTCTTCTGATCGGTGCAGCCTTCTTGATTTCCCTGGTGACGACCTTCTCCAGGGGGGTTGCGATCATGGTGGGGCATCAGGGGGAGGATCTTCGGGGGGAGCCGGTGGATTCGGCAATGCTGCTGCGGTAGCGGAGGACGACGAGGAGGAGGAAGAGGACGAAGAGGAGGACAGACTATACGTTTCTTCTTCCCCCTTCTGTTCTTCATGTACGTAAAAGAAAAAAAGAAAGAAAGAAAGAAAGAAAGAAAGAAAGAAAGAAAGAAAGAGAGAAAGAAAGAAAGAAAGAAAGAAAGAAAGAAAGAAAGAACAAAGACAAACAAACAGACGGACAGACAGACAGACTATATCGTCTTTCCTTTCCTTTACTTTTTCGCTTCCTTTCTTTCTAACAGACAGACAGACAGACAGACAGACAGACAGAAACAAGCAAACAAACAAGGAAAGAAAAAAAGAAAAAAATGGAGAGAGAAAAAAACAAACAAACAAAGGAAAAAAACAGAAGACTGACGTGCCACCAGATGAAGTAGACGAGAATCATCAGCAGCTGCATTCATTCATTTCACATCCATCATCGATGAATGAAGAAAGAGAATCAAGGACCATCCATCCATCATAGAGCAATTAACCCATGCAGACCGATCATCTGACAATTTCTGGAGGTCCACTGCAGTTCACCGGCTCCATCAGACAGCAACTTGAGGCCTCCTCCACTGCCCTCCATTGTTTGTTTGTTTGTCTGCCTGCCTCTTCCTCTCCACTTAACCCCCCTCCCGCCCCCCCTG
>JAHBMJ010000258.1:0-17138 GCA_018398765.1 Chromera velia | reverse complement strand
CTCTCTCTCTCTCTCTCTCTGTGCTTGCGTGTATGTTGTTGTTTGTACGTGGCTGCGGATGTGTGCAAGTGAGTACACACATGAATGCCAAAAAAAAAAGAAGAGATCTCTACGACTGAATTCCTTCCGTGCAAAATAAGGACATCTCTCCCAATCCCTCCCTGTTCAGAAAGAAAAGGGACCCTCCAAAACGAATGAGTGAAAACGAAACTTCGAAGTCGACGCTTACAAATACCCTTCCGGCACTTGTTCGATGTAAGGGAGAGCAGATTGCTGGGCAAATCAAAGAGTGCAGCGTTGAGTGGAAGAACGAGAATGGAGTTCTTTTCTGTCTGCCCAAACACAAAAAAAGGGAAACGTACTTTCCCTTTTCTTTTTTTTCTATCTGTCGATCCTTCTCCTTCCTCTCGGACAGAAAAAATGAGGCAAGGACATGAAGGAGACGACGGTACAGCTGTTTTCTTTCAATTTGCATCTGTGCACGCATCTGGACACAAATAGACGGGCAGATGAGATGAGCAGGCGTCCAGATGAGCAAGGCGGGGCTGAAAAAGGCTTCACCAATAATAATGGTGCGTGCAAGGGAACGCGAGGGGGGTTGATACGGAGCACAGGAGTGACAGAGTTCGTGAGATTGGAAGGGCGCGTAGACGGTCACTAAGTGCACGCAGGCACCGTACCAGCTTGTAAGTCAAGAAAGTAAACTAAGAAAGGGTTTCCCAGAATGACTGTGACTGAGTGAGTGAGCATGGTGTGATGCTACAGGGAAACACTTCTTTTTTCTTTTCCTGGTGCCAAACAGCGCTGCTGACCTGAATAGCGATTACAGCTCCCACAACCTCCCATCTGCGTGAATCAACAGGGAGGACAGTGGAAGAATATCAAGGTGTTGAACGGAAAGGTGAGAGAGAGACGCGGCAATCCGGACGCCTCTCGACTGGCACCTAGGGCAAATTTTTTTGAGAAGAATCGCAGAGGGCCTCTCACGAAGGAAGAGGGCAAAGGAAAAAAAAGGGATTCAGGCGGCGATACCAGCTATTTCCGAAGACATGCAGAAATGCAGGAGTGGGGACGCACATGTGGCAGTAGAACCATTCGGTCAAGGAAGTCGACCGGGCGCAGTTGAGAGGTCCAGGCTTCACAGTGTTTGCTTGGATTTCGCACGCGCTTTTACAGTTCTCCTCTGTTGGCTTGTCCATGTCTCCGTTCACGTACTTGAGCTTACACCGCGCAATGCATTTGTACACATCGTCTCCAGACGAGACCACGAAGAGGGAACTGAAGCAGACGAACAACAGTTGCGCAACGAAGTCTCCGTACCTGACCATTTTCGCTCACGTCACTCAAGAGGCGGAAAGAGGATGGTGGACTGATAAGAGTTCCGATTGTCAGGCTCTTCACTATGGGGCGAAGGATGATCTTTCGGACCGTCAGTGAATTGACGGACGGAAAAATCCGCGTATCGTGCACGAGGAATTCACGAGGATCCATCATGAGAATTCATGAGAGACGGTACCTCAATTAAGAGCTTTTTACATCCAGCGGTAGCATGCGTACCGCTGCATGCATGGCTCTAATTGGCGCGGGGCGCCCTGCGCCTGCATGCGCGGCCCGCAGACTCCGACGGCCGGAGTCTGACGCTGTTTGCAGAGATGATCAGAGATGGCAGCCGCCACTTAGAGCAATGTCAGTATTCATGAGGAGAGCGAGAGGGATAAAGAGGGACACGGGCGACAGTGAAGACAGGGGCCATGCCATTGGTAGCCATTGGCTACAGCAAGGGGTGTGGCCGCAGTATATGGTGCACAGGAAGAAGGCGATTGGGCATGAAAAATTAATTAATTCGATTTAATTGATATATAATTAATATTAATTGACAAGACTAGTTAATTTAAAACTAAAACAAACGACAACCACAATAACATTACGAGATGATGATGATGAGGTAGATCTTGATAATAATTCTAACATCTATCCAATTAATGAATCATTGAAATCTAAAAATATAGATAAATCTATATTACGGAACTTTTAGGTCAAGCTATGGTTCTAAATGATTGAGTGATTCACTAGATATCACTAGGTGATTCATAAAGTCAGTAAAGAACTACATGGATGCATATAAGTGAGCGACGGAATCAGAGAGTGAGTAAGAGTGAGTGACTATAAGTCAATGAATCATTGACTAATCCACGCTAGAATCCACGGAGTATTAAAGTAACGGACTCAGTGGGAGAGTAGCGGAGAATGGGTATAAGGGATTCAAAAATGTAACAAATTTTAATGGGGAAGGCAGCAAGGGAGTGAAGAAGTAAGAGAACGATTGAAAGAGTCGACAAGAGAGCCTGAGCAGGTAAGAGAATGAGTGTGTGACTCAGGGTAAGGACCACCATGAAGGCAGAAGTTCACTGAGAGAAGACTTAGCGAGTTGATAGGCTGTACTCGGCACTATGGTGAACAGACCTGGCGACTGGGCTGCATGTGACGTGCGTGACTACTGATCAGTGTGGGATCAAGGGATGAGATTTTGCAGTCATTGAGAACAAGAGAGCGCGTCAGAAAGTCAGTGAGACGAGGTCGATCAGAAAGGAATGCAGCGGGCAGGGACGTACGGAATGATGGCACATGATCGAGCAACGCAGGACACCCGTGAGTGAACATGTGTCAGTGAGGGAGTCATTGAAGTCGGAGAATGAGCTCTGTAGTGAGGAAATATGCGTGACAGAGACCCAATGAGTGGGAGGGTGGGCAATTGTATGACAGACTTCTGATCTATTGAGTGAGTGAGGGAGTGAGTGAATGAGTGAGTGAATGACTGAATGAGCGAGCGATTATTAAGGGAAGGATCGAGCAAGAGTGTACGTGAGTGAGTGAGTAAGTGAGTAAATGAGTGGGTGAGTGAGTGAGTGAGAGAGTGGACGATGGAGTGAACGAATGTCTTCACCAGTAAAACGTCCACAAGTAAGTCAGCAAATCTCTCTCTCTCTCTCTCTCTCTGTGTGTGTGTGTGTGCGTGCGTGTCTGCGGGTGAGCGCGTGCGTGCGAATGTGCGTGTACGTATACATGTATGTGTGTGTGTGTGTGTGTGTGTGTGTGTAAGAGAGAGAGAGACAGAGAGAGGGAGAAAGAGAAAGACCGGCAGACAGAAAGACTCCATGTTTCTCTCTTTTACCTCCTTCTATTCATGTGCAGAACACACAAAAAGGAAAGAACGAAAGAGAGAAAGTAAGAAGGAAGGTCGGAAGCAAGCAAGGAAGGAAGGAAGAAAAGGAAGAGAAGAAAGAAAGACACAGAAAAAAAACAAAGCAAAAAAAAAAGAAGGAACAAAAACACGCACGAACGAACGAACGCAAGAAAAAAAAAAAGAAAGAAAAACAGGAAGGAAAGAAAGAAAAGAAAGAAAGAAAGAAAGAAAAGAAAGAAAGAAAGAAAGAAAGAAAGAAAGAAAGAAAGAAAGAAAAGAAAAGAAAAGAAAGAAAGAAGGAACGAATTTAAAGAACGACGGGAAGAGACGAAGAGAGAGAGAGAGAGAGAGAGAGAGAGAGAGGATGACTGATTGAGTGTCGGGTGGTTGGGAGAGAGTGGCTGCATATGTCTTTGATTTCTGCCAACACTAACGAGACTTGTGATGCGCTCATGTCAGTCCTTGTGCAACCATAAGCATGTGCATGTGGAAGCTGTCACTTCTATGTGTGCATCCTCTCTTCCCAATCTCATCTGTTTGTACGTGTGTGATGCCCGTGCATATACAGAAGGCGAGGGCTGAAGAGAAAAAACAGTAAGGATGGACAGCTTTAGGGACATGGGTGGATGGACTTTTTACCCAGGGAGGGTGCGAAATACACAAGTGCGGACCAAGTGAGTCTGCATGCCGAGGAGATCCATTGAACCTCATACAAATTGCTTCAATGCCGGCCGGTCTGCTCCTATTTTCTTTCCAGTCTGCACGCACCCACTCGTCTATTTTCTTCATTCGACTGTGACAGACTCGATTACCGTCTTCTCCCCCGCCGCCACAGCCTGTGCGATGGCGTCAATCGTCGAGAAGGACGCGGCGTCTCCCTCGTCCACGGTCGCAAAGACACAGTAACCTCCATATGCCGTGTCGAGATGGGCGTTCGTTTTCAAATTAATAAAGAACTCTGTGTTCCCGCAATCAGGCACATCCCAGTGGGCGATTGCTGCAGTGCCTCTGATGTTGCTGATCTTCACATGCGACGCCGTCTCGTTGACCGGAAGATTGCCATGGGGGTTGCCGACGTTGGAACCGTGTAAACCGCACTGAATCACAAAGTCACTTCGGTAGAAACATCGACCATCGTACAAACGGGACCCTATGCATTTTTTAATGTACTCTGTGGTGACGGGGGCGGCGTCTGGACGGAGACGGAGACGGATTACCCCCCTCCGGGTGGTCATGACCATGAAGGACATCGGGGCTCTCTGTGACTGGTCAGTTATTACTGTTCGAGTAAAGGTGGAAAGGCTGTGAGACTCGAAGGAAAATTGCAGTCCAGAATTGCTTGTTTGTACTTCGGGTGCTGCATGTCAATTCATGTCCTACCTGACAATTCAGCGACTCACCAACCGTCTACGTACGCACCACGACGGTCTCCTGTGATTTTTCAACGATTTTCAATGCCCCCTAGCTTGCTGTAATTTTCGCTTATAGGTGCCATGGCCCGGAAAGCGAAGCTGAGAGGGCACTTAACAAAAAATACACCCCCCAGACCACACGGATGCCTGCGTCCGACGTTTACAGGAAGGTCTGAACGCACGCCAAGCTCGGCCCCGGAAAGACAATTCAGCTGAGGAGGCACTTTCCAAATTTAAAGCAGGGGCAACAAGAATAAATTTCGCTTTCCGGGCCATTCGCACGGAGTGCGTCAGATCAAAGTGAAACTTTCCGGGGCCACGCGCTCCGCGGGCAACAAAAATGGCATATGCAGACGAACATAGACGAACCATCAATTTGCAATTTGACTTCGATCACTTATGGCAAAGAGGCAAAAAGGGACAACTGACAGCTTCTTCACCAATACAGGCAGCACGACTGTTACCTCGCTAAGCTTGCCGACAACCTCGGATTCTTCTGCAAACAACATCGAACTTCGTTGTTCCAAGATCTCGCTCAACTGCAAAGAAGCCGAACCCAAAGTTCATCTGTATTCGAACGAGACGGGACGACCTCTAGCGCGACTTTCCTTTTCCTTCCGTTCTTTGTTTACGCCCTCACCAAAGACAGATCTTCAGGATGACAGAGGAGGTGTGTTTCTAATTTCCTGCCTTCTTTCTGGTCACTGGTCGAGTAGAAAGGAGGAGAGAATTCTGATCGAAGGCATACCTTTTCAGGATGAATTTCGTTTCTCCTGAACACACCGCTTGGCTTTTGCTTTTCAGCTTTTTTGTCCATCAACTTTCCTACGGTGTGCAGATATCCAGTGGAATGACGCGTGTGCCTCAGTGAATTGGCCTCTCACATTCTTTCGTTCATGCTAGACGTACTTGTCTTGTCTATTTTTCCCTCTTTCCGTCTTCCGTCTCCGTCCGTTTCCTCCTTCTCTCCGCCTGTTTCCTGGCATCCCCACTTGCTGTGTACCCACATGACACCCTTTTCCCTTTTTTTTTCTGTGACTGAGTCGCTTCCTTCTGCCTCCATCTGTTTCAATCTTTGTGTCCTTCCTTCCTTCCTTCCAGGCAAAGGAGCTCGGGCTTGCACAGGCTGCGTTTGAAAAGCAGATGGCAGAGAACCCAGATGACAGCCCGTTCATCTCAAACGACCAGACTGCAGAAGGACACGCACGTGAGTGGTCTCCCCTCTTCTGTGTTTCTCTTATTCAGTCTCCCTACGTCCCTGTTGCCCCCTGAGCCTTCATGCTGATCCTCATTGACGCCTTCCCGGACTTCCCTTCATTCTTCTGATACCCAAACGACCCACCCACTCACCCTGGGGAAAAGCCCGCAAACTTTTTCCTGTGGATGTCCACTGATTCTGTCTTCCCTCAGTGGGACGGCTGGAAGGAACTCAAAGAGAAGAGAAGGAATGAAGGGACTGGATGCAGTGTTGGGCAAATCTGTCTCGTCTTCTCTTCTTTCCTCTGGCCTCATTTCCCTTCCTTGTCTGCCCTTTCAGTTCATATTGGCTGAGGGAGTGATGGAATGAGTGAATCAAGGGTACTGCTTCAATTCTGCACAAAATGGAAGGAAAGACACCAAAAGCTCCGCGTGTTTTCTGCCTGCCTCGGATCTGCTCCCTTCTTGAAGTCCTCAATTGTATGACGGAATATGTGGAGTTCCTGTCTTTCTTTGCTTTTCTCCTTCCTCTCTTTCTACCCTGCACTATTCTTCTTCTGACGGATGCACACTTACGCACACGACCGTACGACTGCAGCCGCGGAGGACGACGATGACGAGGGGTCGGAGGAGTCTGAGTCTGACAGCCTGACGCCGGAAGAGCGTGATGATCACGAGATGAACCAGCCCCTCGAGCAGCGAGAGCACGAGGAGGGGGAGACTTACGACATCTGTGGGGACGGGACTGTGATGAAGACAGTGCTCGTCAAGGGAACCGTCGCCGAGAGCCCCTCGTTCGACCAAGAAGTGACTGTGAACTATGTCGGGAGGCTGAGAGACACACAAGGTGGGTGGGCTGATCTTCGTTCTTCGTGATTCTTTGCGTGCGTCAGCACGGAGTCAGGCAGAAGGCAAGAACCAAACGAGCGTGGACAGACACAGACACTTTGTCTTGGTTTCTGTGCTTACATTTGCTCTCCCTTGCATCTCAGGTTTGATCTCTCTCTCTCTCTCTCTCTCTCTCTCTCTCTTCGTGTGTGTGTGTGTGTGTGTGTGTGTGTGTGTCTTTTGTGGTTGACGTTTTTGTAGAACAATGGATGAGGCAGGCACACATGGCCATTCCAGGACACGCTGCTGCTCCCTTTACGTGTTTCCTCCCTGAAATTTTTGCAGTAGTTTGCTTTGTTCCTACGTGTCCCTTTTCCACCTGTCTGACTGTGACCGTGGCCAGACGGACCGCTTCTTTTTTCATCGGAGTGTAGTGTACACAGCGAATCAATCCCATGCAGAAGCTTTTTGTGATGTGTGACTGCTTACGCTTCCCTTCCCTCCTCTGCAGAAGAATTCGACCGGAACGACGGGTTCACCTTCAAACTCGGCAAGGGCGTCATTCAGGGGTGGTCTGACTGCGTGGCGACAATGAGGAGGGGTGAGTGAGTGGGCAGGAGAGTCTTTCAATGGAGGGTTTATTCGGGTCGCTTATCTGTTGGGTGTGTGTCTTGCAAGGAGTGTAGGGTGTATCGGTCCCTGAGAAGAGAGGGGAATGGATGACGAGAGCTGCATGAGAAAGATGACAGACAGGAAGGGGGGTCGTGGCAGCCACCTGTGCTCTCTTGTCTTCTCCCCTCTTCCTTTGTGCGTGGTTTGCTTACTTGCTCGAGAAACACAGTGCGGGTGATGCGAGAATCCCAAAGCACCCTCCATCTCTCTCTCTTTTTGGCTACCCTGGTTGGACAGTCTGGTGGCTTATCATTTGGCCGTGCTTCTCCCTTCTTTTCCCTGAGAACAAGACATCCCTTTCGTTGCCTTTCGGTATCTTTCTTTGTGTGTGCAGGTGAGAAGTGTCGAGTCGTCCTGGCACCCGGGAAGGCCTACGGTGAGACGGGCGCAGGAGGCAAAATTCCCCCCAACGCCACACTGGAGGTACGTGTGTTTCTGTGTACCTACCTGTCTTGTGTGTTTCTGTGCACCTGTGTTGTGGGTTTCTGTGTACCAACCTGTCTTGTGTGTTTCTGTGTACCTACCTGTGTTGTGTGTTTCTGTGCACCTGTCTTGTGTGTTTCTGTGTACCTGTCTTGTGTGTTTCTGTGTACCTACCTGTCTTGTGTGTTTCTGTCAACCGACCAACCTGTCTTCGTGTCTGCTTTTTTCTGTCGGGTTTGTAGGAAGTAGTGAAAACTCGTCTTTCTCTCCGTCTTCAATTCATCCGCCTACTCTTTCCTGATTCGAAAAGATGGCGCGTGTCTCTTGACTCATCCAGCTACGACACACGTACACTGTGCTTACACGCAAAAAAACAAAGTACATACGAAAGTGTACACGAATATTCCCCTGTCTGTCTGTCTGATGATGCAGTTTGAGATTGAGTTGATCTCTTGGATCAACGAGGAGGACCTGTCTCCTCACCTCGACGGGTCGCTCCTGATGAAGAAGACGAGGGCCGGAGAGGGATGGCAGTATCCCAGAGATCTCTGTCTCGTGAAGCTCCAGTACGTGATGAAAGTGATAGAAGGACACGAAGGAGGAGAGGAGCAGACGACGACCATCAGGGACACCTACGCTGGTCGGTGTGCTCTGTCTGTCTGTCTGTCTGTCCACGCGAGGAGTGACTCTTTCATGCGTTCATTCAGGCATTCCGGTAAACGCTTTTTGGAGCTGAACAGGCTGTCTCTGCATCTGTAGGTGCATGCATGCTTTTGTGTCAGTACTATTGAACTTCATGTTGATCAATTCTCTACGTACATCCTGTCCTGTCTGCATTGCAGAAGGCGCTCCCCACGAGTTTGTCGTTGATGACGCTGACGACGTGCCGATCGCTGCCTTCGATTGCGTAGTGCGTCGGATGAAGAAGGGCCAAGAGGGAGATCTGATGGTTGCAGGGGATTCCGAGTTTGCCTTCCCCTCGGGTCACGAACATTTCGGGAAGGACGTCGTGCTGGACTCTCTTCTTCTGGAAGACTTCGTGAACCCTAAGGAACCTTTTGTGCGTGCGTCAGTTGGGAGGGATATGAGGGCAGACCATGCACCGTGCAAAGGGGGTTGGGTGAAGTGTCGATAAAAGAATTGCTAACTGCATGCATCTTCGGTCTTTTTCTTCTGACAGGAGGCGCTAGCTGTGTGCTTCCAGCTTCTTCTTCAATTTGAAACAAGAAGAGGACAAGAACCCGGCTGGTGTGTGTTTTTGAATCAGCGAAACTCGGTTAATGTGCGAAACGAAGTAGGAAAGCAGCAAACCTCTCTCTGCACATTCTTTGTTATCCACCCCTCCACTCGACCGGACATGCAAAAAGAAAGAAAGAAAGAACCGTCTTAAAGAGCCTGCAGAACAGATGGATTCCACATGCAGGTGATTGAATGATCTGATCTCCTTCTTCTCAGAGCGCTTCTTCGGTTCATTCTTCTTTTCATCTCACGAACCCTCTATGTATGTTGAGGCGTCAAAGTCAGCCTCATCATGCCCGTCTGGTTCTTTCGTTTTTTTGAGGTGCACAGTGGACGGCTCAGAAACCAAGCGACAGACTGAATGAAGGAATCCCCAAACTCTTTCTCGCCTCCCCTTCTCCCCTCTGCAGGACATGTCAGTCGATGAAAAGGTTGCCCATGCCCTAGAGTTGAAGCAGAAGGGCAACGAGGCCTTCAAGGCAGGCAATCTCGGCAGGGCACTCAGACGCTACGAGGCAGCTGCAGGTGCAGTAGAGTATATGGGCTATCAAGCCAGTGAGGAGGACAAGCAGAAGGCGGCAGAGGCTGTGAAGCCCGTCCTCTTGAACATTGCCCAGGTGGCGTTGAAGCAGGAGCAGTTCGACCTAGCCGCAGAGAAGTGCCAGAAAGTCCTCGAGGAGGACCCGGAGAACGTCAAAGCGCTCTTCAGGCAAGTGATGGTTGATCAGCTAGGAAGAATCTAGCTGAGCTCTTTGGATCCGTCTCTTTCTTTCGGTCTTCGCGTTTCAAAAACGATCGAAAGGCCATCAAAGGAGTAGTTCATCTCAGAGATGTCCTTTCTTTCCCCTGTCCTTCCGTGAGAGTCGCCATGCGTGTGGCGAGACAAAGTTCTCATCCACGGTGTGTTTGTCACATGAGTGCAGGCTGGGCGTTGCTTGTGCTGCTATGAAGAATGACAGCGTAGCTCGGAACGTGCTCAGGAGAGCCGTGCAGGCAGATGGCGGGAAGGACCCTGGGATCGTGAAGAAGTTGAAGGAGGTGGAGGACCGGATCAAGGCGTTCAAGGACAAGGAGAAGTCCCTGTTCGGGGGCATGTTCGGGAAGATGAAGGGGTTTGCCTCCACAGGGAGAGACAGAGAACCCTCGGCCAACCCTGCAGCAATGGGAGGAATGCCCCCCGGCATGGACATGGGCATGGGAGGAATGGGGGGCATGGGAGGAATGGGAGGCATGGGAGGAATGGGAGGCATGGGAGGAATGGGAGGGATGGGCGGGATGGAAGGGATGGACTTCGGAGACGAGGAAGAAGACTTTGACGAGGGCGACGATATGGTCAGTCACTCAGGGGAGCGGGGCGGACGGTTGGTTGGTTCCGTTGGTGCGTCAGTCGTTGGTTGGTTGGCCCCGCAGAGTTCCTTCCTTCGTAGGTTCCCTGAAAGAGATAGAAAGTACAAAAGGGTCCGAGAGAGTTAGAGTGGGAGGGTAGGCAGATGTGTGGTTGTTTGCATGGGATTGAGACATCTGGAACAGGAGAATTCCTTTTCCTTCTGCTACTGCGCATTTTTGCTTTGTGCATCAAAGCGATACAGACTCTTTTGTCACACGAACGTTCCTCTACCAAAGCGACAGTGGGATCTGTCAATTCCTCTTCGTTCTCTTTCTCTTCCCCATTCTCTCGCTCCATGTCTGCGTGCTTCGTGTGCGTGCGTGCAGGAAGGAGAGGAAGGCGACTTCGCTCCGGACGTCCAGCAGGTACCTGCAGGAGAGGAGGGAGAGGGGGAGGAAGAGGGAGAGGGAGAAGAGAAGAAGTGACCTGCAGGATCTGATGTCCTTCTAGATGTCTTTTCAATAGAAGATCACGATACGAACACTGATAGAACCACAGACTGACAAATCATACCGTAAACAGACAACGAACAGTAACACACGAATTCCACCCCCGCCCTACTCCCAAAACGGCTTCCCTGTTTTATCTTTCTCATATCAACAAAAAGAAAATCAAAATCAACTGCCCGAATGAAAGAAGCACAAGAAAGAAAATGAAGAGATGCAACATGTTTCCGTCCGTCACCCATATCCCTTCCTCGTGGTGAGGAGGGGAACGGTCTGTCTGCAGGTAAGCAGCCAACGCAACAGGCTTCCTCAACTCAATTAGAGGAGAGGAGAGTCTAGCATCCGTGCAGATAGACAGGCAAAAAGATCGGTTGCTTTCGCAGTCTTTCTGTCCCACTCTCGTTCTTCCTTTGTGTAGCTCCTCAATATTCATTCAGCCAGTTAACGGCACTCATGGATTTTGCTTGATGGGTGGGGACTGCTGCTGCTCCCACCGCCTTCGCCTTCCTTCCACGTCTCTTCCTGCTCCGTCCCTCATTTGTGTCTCCGCTCCTCTTCTTGTGAGTTCTTTTCTTTCGTGCATAGGCATACAGAGAAAGGTTGAAAGGGACAGCAGAAGCCTATGCGCAGAGTCACCAATGCATGAAAACAAACTTGATGAAACGAAGCAACGGATGTTCGTACGGTAAGATTGCAAATGCCGGAATTTGAAGAAAATCCGCTGGGTGTGGGTGTGGGTGTGGGGGGGGGGGAGAAGGAATTCCGTCAACTGAATTTGCCTGCATGATTGGGAGAGACTCTCTCTGCCTAGGGTGATCTCTGTGGCTTCCTTTCTTTTCTGTTTGCAAGATCGACTGTCTGTCACACATCTGCCTGCCTCACTTACTTGAATTCGATTTCTTCCCGCTCTCTTCGGAACATGCGGCCTTCCTTTCCTTTCCTTTCCTTTCAGGAGAGGTGCAACTGGAGAGAGTGCGGGGAGGACTTAATTGGAAAGGGTTGGGGGGAGGGTGTACTTGATTCAAATAGTCAGCAAAACGGCAAAGCTCGACCATGCAGAGGAATACGCGACAGTAGGGCAAGATTGCCTGTTCTGATTTTTTCTTTTTTCTCTCTCCTTTTGTTGTTTGTGTTCCCATCCACCTCACAATGTGCTTTTCACGTAGTCATGCAGATCAATCGTGTGTATGATTTCCTTCCCTCCCTTTCCTTCCATTTGTTGAACGCCTCACCCTCCTTCCGTCCCTTTAGGTAGCTCTCCATGCGTCCATGCGCGAGCCCTTGGATGACGGTTTCCATTTCTGTTGCACCGCACGTGCTAGCGTACATGTCAGTTCAGGTCACTAGCTCAGAGTCTCAGACCCGACACTGCATAACATGCCCCTGTGACAACTTGAAAGCCACGTTCTAGGCCACGCTATAAAAAGATAACTTAGTACATATTGAAAGAGTACTACCTAGAATTATTAATTGTAAAGGAAGACTTAGTAAAATATACATGTATAGTTCATATATGATTGGTACTAGAAGCAGAAAGCATTGTATATTAAAGGGTTTTACAAAAAATTGCCCAAAAAACCTACTAAGCGGCTTGCAAAGCGGGCCCTAGGCGGGCCCTTAGTATGTGCGTCAATAGTAATTAATATTTAATATGCGTATGAGCCTATACTATGAGGCGTATCGTAGTGTATATATATAGTTGTATATATATGAAGATTCTAGTGAAGATCGACATAGTAATAATAATTGATAGACTTGTTTGCTAGCTTGTTTAAAACTTTCACTTAGCACTACTAATGTTTATTAAATATACAGGCGACTGTAACTAGTTTGAGTAAGTAATAACTGATATAATCTAGGATATAATCAGACTAGTCGTAGCATTGTGATGGGCGCCCCAGTCAGGAATCCATGCAGTGCGCGCATTACGAGCGTAGTGGAGAACATGCATTAATGATTAGAAAGCGTGCATGCGGAGGTAAAGCTTTATGCAGAAGTAGCAGTCTCTGTAGGGAAAGCAGAGTAGAAGTGAAGACTCATGTATGACAGTACTTACCCTATATGAACTAAGAGGAGATCTCTTAGGACGGTAGGAGCCTAGCTTCCCTACGTGGAAGCAAAGCCTTAAATCGATCCAGGAAGGGAGGTAGAGTTCGAGAGTGGGACTTGCGTCCCTTATTTGAACCGTCTTCAGTACGTGTAACGCACCTTCAGTCAAGTGTGCACAGACGTGCTTTCTTTCTGTTGAGATGATGAAGAGAGAAAGGAAAGAAAAAAGAAACGTGGCGGGCCTCCTCAAGATCGTGCTTCTCATCGTTGAGAAAATTCTGTCGGAGATATCTGGAGAGACTCAGTGTTTCTCTGGAACAACACTGTTGGAGCACGACAGAGCCGAGGAGGATTCCGAAGGGGCTATGGCCCGACTTTTGGAGAGACTTCATCCTCTGCCTTCAGGAGAAAAACTGGCAGGCATAGAGGGGGTGAATGAAGAGAAAGGAAGAAAGAAAAGAAAGACAAGACGTGGGCGGCGATTTTCAATTACGCAATAGAATCAACGCCAGGCTGCCATGTCTGTAGCGACGGTTGATCCGGAGAGGGAGCCTGGTCAGGAAGAGTCCCCTTTGACGCCTGTGCCCCTGAAGAGTGAGTTGGGTCGAGATTCGACCATGGGTGAGGAGGAGTCTGGTTTTGCATCACCAGATGGTTCCGATTGTACTCACCACGAGACGCATGTGTCTGCCCCCATTGCTTCCGTCGGTATTTTTGCTTCAGTCAGCGTAGCGGAAGCAAAAGAAGTAGAAGTAGAAGGCCAACAGAGCCCCCAAGTGGTTGAAGGAGAGAGAGAGTCTGTCACCACAGAGATGCAGGCCCTCATTGCCTCTCTCTGCACGCTTGACGATGAAGTATGCCGTCGCTTCACCGAGAGGTCAGACCCGACTTGTTGTTCCGTTGAGAACGGACCCGAAGAGATGAATGGGGAGAGGCCACTCCCTGTGCGAACTGAATGTCTGGGGGGAGAAGCGGATGAAGGTGAAGAAGAGAGAAAGGCGGTGGATGACGTTGATGAGATTTCCTTCGACGCATCTGTGCAGCGATTATTGGAGAAACATCCAGATAGCAGCACTCTTTGCAGTAAGAAGAAAATGAATGTGTGTAAGGGAGAAATTGAGTTGCAAATTGCCATTTTGTCTGCTTCTCCGCCTGCCTATGAGAGCGGAGACAGCGTTACAGAAGTGGCCCGACGGACTGGGTATGAAAATGAAGAGAGGGGGGAGGATGGAGCAATGCAAAGTCACTTTCAGCAGCCTGCCATGTCATCCGTCTCCCTTCCCAATTCAGGATCTGAACAAAAGCGCCCCACTGATGCAGCAATAGCAAAAGCAGTAGCTGAGTTGCACAAATCCCAGGAGACGTATGATCAGGCGTACATGGACTTCACTTAGGTGCAGTTGCAACTCCAGACTCTCCGTCTACAAAAGATTGAACCGCCTGCTCAAGTGCTACAGGTTCAGAGAATCTGCATCAACTAGAACAGCAGCTCCAACAGCAGCAAGAGCATCTCGTAAATCAGAAGCGACGGGTTGACATCTTTGTCGACTTGCAGACTGAAGCCCAGATGCCACAACGAGCAGCAGCAGTCGCAAAGCACCAGTCGCAGCTTTCAGAGACTCCCGCCCACAAATCCAATGGAGAGAAGAGGATTGAGCTTCGCCGGAAGCCCACAAAGAAACAAAGAATCCGGGAAGAGAAGTTGAAAGCACAGATTGCTCGATGGCAGGAGCAGCGGAGATCTGAAAATGAAAAAGTAGAGCAAGCAGCTGCCCGCCTGCGTGAACGAGAGGAGTGGGAGGCCAGTGAGGCAGCCAGGCTTCACAAAGAGAAGCACAGGGAGTACTGGCACGAAATTCGTCGTCGCCTCAAGGCGGGTTTTTCTGCCGAAGAGCTGGATGACGTGCCGCATCCAGATACTCCAATCACGAGGAGATTTGGGACGTCACGGAAGCCTAGCATTTCAACGAGTCAGTGAGTGGCATGCAGTGAGGAGAGAGGGAGGAAAGGGCATTGACTTTGAGTTATTTGGGTCTGCCAGTAACTCTTTGTAGATCCTAAACGATCGATTGATGTTCCTTTTACCTGTGTGTCCGTGTCTGGAATTCCGCTCTTTGTTTGTATGAGATTATCAGGTATGTTTTTCTCTCCTGAGCCCGTTTGTCTGTCTTTGTCTTGGAATAACGCCTGTCTGTCTGTCAATCGATTCTTTTGTTAGACGGTGAGAGAAAAACGGGAAAGAAGGCAGGGCCTTTGCAGAACTACGCCCATAGCATTGTTAGTCTGATGAACAATGGGGAGACAGTGAAATCTGCACATTTGCCTTGTCGTTCATCCGATCGACAACGATTTTTCTTCAGGGAATGAACAGATCTCTCTGCCCGTTTACACTACAGACACCTCATTATTCCCATTCTCTGTCTTGTCGTGCCTTGTGCCCACCTTTTTTTTTCTTTGTCCGTTGTGCGTCTTCTTAGCCGCGGGGACGCGGCGTTGGAGGGAGGGGGCATGTAGGTGTGAGTGGATGCCAGAGAGGTAATAGAAGAGAAGTAAAGGGAGTTGGTGGCGAGTGAAGTGAAGGAAGGAGAAAGTAAAGGATAAGCAGAAAAGGGTTGTATGAGTGGTTGTAGGAGACAAAAAAGAAGCATGACAAGTAGAGAGAGGTTTGTCCACCCGTCTGTGGAAAGCGAAAGCGCGCATCCGAGAGAGAAAGAAGAAAAAAAAATTCTTCTGGAAAAGATGCAACGAGGAGGAAGAGGAGAAGAGAAACTTAACCTAAGAGAGCAAGGTGTCATGTTTTCGCAAGGCAGTGCGGTCGGGGCAGTAAGAAAAATTGATGCAGTGGAGTGCAGAGGGAGCACCTTGTCTTGATTTATAAGCAGATCGACTGAAGTGTAACCTTGAACCCCAAAGCAGGGAAATCCCTCCTTCACCGTTTGAACGTGTGTTTGATAGGCAACACAGCAACAACAAGTACGTTCCCAATGGAGGCTGTCTCACAATCTTTATACATGAAGTCTCGGAACGAGACTTATGAGGGGAGGGGCACGTAGCATTGTGATGGGCGCCCCAGTCAGGAATCTATGCAGTGCGCGCATTACGAGCATAGTGGAGAACATGCATTAATGATTAGAAAGCATGCATGCGGAAGTAAAGCTTTATGCAGAAGTAGCAGTCTCTGTAGAGAAAGCAGAATAGAAGTGAAGACTCATGTATGACAGTACTTACCCTATATGAACTAAGAGGAGATCTCTTAGGACGGTAGGAGCCTAGCTTCCCTACGCTAGTAATCAGAGTGTAACAACAGATAGACAGAACGGGAAGACCATAAGGTAAAACTATTCAAGGAAATTGAAGCAATCAATCATATTCTTACTAGTATTCTTAATAAGTGTAGTGACCATGTTTGATTTGATTTGAGGTAGGGCTTAAGCTCAAATCAAATATCCAGTCAGGGAGGACCTAGTGTTTAAAGACCTATCAAATACGATCAAATATTTGATCAATATGACTTTCAACCTCAAATATGAAGGTCCTGAAAAAACTTTTGCAAGTACCGATCCGTCACGCATGCTGATTCAAATGAAAAAACCTAAATCTTGATGGTTTACTCTTAAAAAAAAAAACGTTTTGAGCTGCACTGAAATTGATGTTTCACCCCCTTTTACTTCATGCAGAGGTAAACCGATCAGCTGAACGTTTTCCCAAATAGTTGTGTTGACTTTTCTGGTGCTCGAACATCTTTTACGGCCCCTTTTTTGAGCGTCTGCAAACATTTTACACCCCGTAAAGACATGTTACACAATCTGATAGGGTCAAACGGGAAGAAGGAGGCATTTATTTTTAGAGCCGGGTATGCAAAAAAAATATGGTCCGTGCAAAAGGGGGCAAATGTAATTCAGTGTCAGGTGAAAATACAAGGAGCCGAGGGGGAAGGAGGGACTATTTATGGCTGTGAGTATGCAGCAGCGGCAACCAGTTCTTTTCAAACCCACCTCATCAATCAGCATGGCTTGACGATCACGTCTGACAAACATGTGCAGCTATCAATTTTACGTTCTTAATCTCCATTAGTACTAGGGTGAGTCTTAGTGACTAGTGTATATACACTGCCACACAGGCATATTTTTTTTACGGAACTGATAAGTTATAATTGTATACATATTTTTTTAAATTTTTGAAACACACATCAGAAATGTTTTGATAACTATTGTCATGAGAAAAATGATCAGAGTGACAGTAAGTCAGTGACTCAGTGAGGAACCTTAAGAGGTTAACCTCAAATCTTACCTTAAATATCA